>JAIUZE010016204.1:0-20243 GCA_022085475.1 Heliosperma pusillum | reverse complement strand
CAATATATAATAGGTCCCACAATGCTTAGTTAATTTATTTTACAACTCCTTGTAAATATAATTAACTAATTACCTCTATCTCAAAACCTCAACTAATTTAGTAATTTAACGATTAATTAATAAGTTAAATCTTATTTAATTGTATTAAAATAAGATATAAATTTATTAGTCAATTATCGCATAATTAAAAATAAGTTTAATCGAATTTGAGTTCTTAACTCAATTTCTAACAATTAACTCTCGTACATATCGAATATATTTAATGTACTAATTAACTGTATCGTATACAAATAATTAGTTACTATTTGGATTTCATCCTTTAGGTGTGACCGAAAGGGATCAGTTGATCACCGCCGTCAAACGACAATAAGGTCAAACTCTAGTCAGCCAACCGTTATTGATTTACGTTAATCAACTGACTAATCATATATATAGTCAATAATTATCCCAATTATATTCCATAATAAGATTTATTATGTGGCGCACTATTGTGGAGGACACCTACTCCAACATGAGGTACCTAGTGCTGCTGAGGTTTTAATACCTCAAGCCGATAAGGTAAATATGACTTTATTAAATTTTTTTTCTGCATTTGTTCTTTCCAGCAGCCATGCCTTTGATTGGTATATTTTATTAGGTAAATGAGTCTGAAAAGGGGACGCAACTTGAGGAGCCGGCTGAGAAGACGGATGACAATAATGAGGTGGTGCAACTTGAGATGACGGCTGAGAAGACGGACGACCCATCACCTTCAAATGAGGGGCCAGTTTTCGGCAAGGTATGCATGAAATCTGTAATAGGTATGTAGATCATTTATGATATCTATTATATTTTGGTATTTAATTAATAATGTGTATTCTACAGGCCATAAAAAGGAGGGTAGTTATTCTCACCGACCCTTCATCCGAGAAAGTGGTTCGTGTTGTCCGGGGTTTCGTAGACATAATGCCCAACAAATCAGCGGAAACCATCTTGGTTCATGGCGTACCACTCTTGCCGAATCATAGAAAAGTGGAGATAGATCAAGCCTTGAAGGGCTATGAAACCCTAAACTGCCCGTCCTAGTCCGTGACGACCTTCAAATTATGGTAGATGCGGTTAGTGTTTTGTCCAATGGCCTAATAAGCACATTTACCTGGCCTTTTGTCTTTGTTCATCACCTACATGATTAGTGAAATTTATATGTTATATTTTTGTTTTGTAGGTAACAAAAAACATGGATAAGACTAACTCGATAGACAATCTTTCTACTAACTCGTCGAAACAACAACTGGATGAGGTATTTAATTAACTTCTCCATTTTTTTAAAAACTCTCTTTATATTTTAATTTCTACTATTGCGTCATCATTGAAAGAGCAACTTAATTTAGTTAGCCACATGTAGGATGTTGTGACAGGTAGCACAAAAGGAAAACCGCATCATTTCCCCGAGCTGAAAGATGTTAGGAGTCTATCCCGTACTAATTATACTGGGAACGTTTTCATGGAAAAAGTACGAACGATGCCGATGATGGACCTTTATAAGGAGGCTGGTGCTCGCATAGCAAGCGAGCAATTAATAATTATTTCGCTCGAGTATGATATTTTAGGGAAAGAACGTCAAGCAATTCTGTCATGGGATATTCTAGCCATTTGGGCTGGCCTTGACGAGATTGATGTCCAACACCTATATGTTTGGATGAAGTAAGTTTCTTAATAAATTAAATCATGCAATATTCTAATATTCTGACTAAGATATAGTGTTTTTAATATCAGAATTAAAACCGTCATGTAGGTTCTTGAAATCGGTTGTGATCCCCGAGACCAAGAGTCCACTTGATCTATACGGATTCCTGTGCCCTTATCTTTTATCTATGCATATCGGGATTATTTCGTATGAAAAACGTATATATTATATTGCTTAGGAATTGGCGAAAAACAAAAAGCTCATTCTTGCCCCTTATAATGAAATCGGGTAATATATAATTAATATTACGATTCCAAACACAATTGCATTTTTATATGTTTGGTTATGATGTTGTGCTTGTTAATAATGATGTGTCTCTCGATCTAGGAGACATTGGGTGCTAGCAGCGATCATGCCGACCAAGAAGAAAGTCTTTTGGTTGGACTCTTTGCATAAACAACCATCTGAGACCTTTAAGAAGTTGATTATTAAGTAAGTTTATAATACTGATTTGGCACATAATATTAAGTTTCAATTATTATTATTTTCACTACTACACATATATATTTATGTGACTTTCTGCCTCTTTTTTTTAAAGGGCCTTTGAGAAGAAAATAGCTAACGACGATCAACCCACGGAAGATTCTGATGATGACCCTACTTTTACTACGATAACCGGGGTACGTGCGCAAATACAATACCTTAATTAAGTGCATGACATCTGTCTTTTTTAATTACGCATTAAACTAATTGGTAATTGGCTTCTCGTCTCTTCGTTTTTTATGTAATAATAGGTCCCTAAACAACCGGATAGCATACAATGTGGATACTACGTTTGTCGTTTCATGTTGGAGTTTATTAGGCGAAGATATATCCTCATTCCAGAAAGAGTTAGTAGTTTAATGTAGCTAATACTTTTTTTCATTAGAGCTGATCTCTTTGATGCTATATATGATGTTGCTATGTATGCCTACTGTTGTTACCCTACTGATCTATGTCTTTTATTTGTTTTATCCGCAGTATGCAATCACCACGCCACATGTCTCTGAGTACAAAAAGCACCATATAGATGAGGTACGGGACTTGTGGGGCAAATACATCCTTGAACATTATTGTAAGGAATAATAAATGAAACTTTGATTATTTTGGAAGCAGATAGGGAACTTTAATTTGTAGAAATCATTAGAGCAAATTGTAAGTATGAATTGCTCTGAAGGAGATCATTTTGGTTGTATATATCATTTTGCTGCTGCTGATTTATATATATATCATTTTGCTGCTGCTGAAAGTGGTTTATGCGTGCTGCTACTGCTGCTGATTTATGCAGGATTTTCACTGGCAGGGGAACAAATTACATTTTTTTCAAAAACAATAATAAAAGCAATAACAAAGGTTATTTTAAAATTCATTAAAAGCGTTGTTACATATTTCCCACCAAAACTAATCATACTTTTAACAACGGTTTAGTCTGATATACCTGTTTTTAATAAAACTTTCCACAACGGCTTCCTCAGTATACTCCGTTGCAATTAACTCTATTCACAACGGGTTTGAAAAACTTAAACGTTGTTATAATCTTTCCCACCAAAACTACACACACGTTTAACAACGGTTTCTTTTAACAAAACCGTTGTTGTATCTTTCCCACCAAAATTATTCACACGTTTTAACAACGGTTGGCTAGTAATAACAACGATTTTCTTACCGTTAAAAATATTCACAACGATTTTAACAACGTTTTTGTTTAATATACCCGTTGTTATTAATACTCTCAACAACGGTTTCTACTACCATAAGCGTTGTTGTATCTTTCCCACCAAAATTATTTTCACGGTTTAACAACGGATGCCTAGTAACGACAACGGTTTTTAACCGTTGTTAAACATATTTACAACGGTTTTTTCATTAAATATGAACCGTTGTTAAAACCTTTAACAACGGAGGTGTTAACAACGTCCGCTTTTTAATATTACAACAGTTTTTAACCGTTGTCATAGCCTGTTTTTGTTGTAGTGATATTTCAATTAACAGGCGGAAAGTAAAGATAGTCATAATGAGGATGCAATTCAGAATTTCAGATAGCTATAGTAGACTTGCAAAAGAGACAAAAACTGTAGATCAATAAAATCAGACATCAAGCAAATTATGAAGACTAACATGAAAATTCAAACTGGACCTGAATAATACTATTTTCATAGGAGTTGTATTAGCGCAGCTCCCATCGTTCGACGCTAAATGCAATGAGGTATTATAATAAACCAAAATCTTTCTCCTCTTCCTCCACCTCCCACAACCCAGAGTCATCCTCCTTTTCCAACCCCAATCTTTTCTTCCTTCTGTCTCCTCCAACCTCAATCTCAACCTCCTCCTCTTCCTCCAACCCTATCCTCCTACGTCAACTTCAATCTCAAGCTTTTGCTCTTCCTTCTCCTCCAACCACATTCTCCAACAACCTCAACTTAACCCAGTCCCAACCTCTTTGAACCCCAACACCCTCTTCCACCTCCTTCTTTCCCAACCTCTTTGAACCCCAACACCCTCTTCCACCTCCTTCTTTGAGTGAACATCCGACTATCTAATTATATGGTTTTTCACTTGGTTAAATCTATTTTAAAAAAACATTTCACCAAACACGCGTGCACATACACATACACATAGGGGTGGCAATCGGGTCAGTCGGGTCGGGTTTGGGTCGGGTCATATCGGTTTCGGGTCGTATCGGGTCAGACAACCCTTTCGGGTCGGGTCGGGTCAGGTTCAGATCGTTATCGGGTCGGGTCATTTTCGGGTCAAATGATACATCGTGTCGGGTCGGGTTTGGCTCGGGTCGTAATCGGGTCCGGTTATTTTTTCGCAATACTTCAATATTTTTCCATTAAATCTAGTTTTAAATTATTATTTGGTTTAATTAATTCATTATTAAGTCAAACATATCAATTTAAACAATAAATCACTTTCATTTTGATCATTATTAAGGTTAATAATTGTCAGGGCGTCAATTTAATCGGGTCAATATCGGGTCGGGTCAATGTCGGGTCGGGTCGGGTCTGGGTCGGGTTCGGGTCACTAATTTTCAGGTCGTCAACGGGTTACGGGTCGTCATCGGGTCGGGTCGGGTCGGTTTCGGGTTGCAGTATTCTCGAGTCGGGTCGGTAATAAACGTAATGGTGAACTTATATATAGACAATTTATATAGACAACGGCAAGTGCTATTGAGTCATGAACATATATATAGACAACGACAAGTGCTATTGAGTCATGAACATTATGTTTTTTGAAGTAAAAATTAGAGTTGTAATCAATTTAATTGATCATATACAGGTGAACTTGATAAAAATTTCTCAGAAGTGATCTAGTACGTTACCTGGGGCATGGGTCATAATAAATGTAATGGTGGTTTATGAGCATCTTGTGCTATAGAATACTCAAGGCTCCCCCTTTTATGATAAAGGCAACACAGTGAGGGGATGGTGTGGAGTCTAAATAAATTTCATTTCAAGGCACCTATAGAAAAACATTAAAAGCATAATTAATGTTACGCGACGCTTGGGACAGTAGGAAGAAGAAAAGGCACGAAGTTTATTTACTAAATTCAATAAAACGGTAGCTCTTGAACCCCGGGAAAAAACTACATCATGAGAATATGAGATTAATCGAAGAATATTCCAATTATCAGAGGCTCCAACTCGGTTGAAGTAAATCAAGATATGTAAAGAAGAAGGCTTTAACTTTAAACCTTCTTCACGTCTTTTATAGAAATATAGAATGAACATGAACTTATAAGCTAAGGTAGCCAACATGCTCTCAATAATATAACTAAGCAAGCATTGCAACATGTGTACTCACTTGTCTAGGAACAGGAATGTAATCGCTGAGTGTGATGATGCCCACTAAATAACAGAAATAATTAAAACCTGCATCATCAAAATGTACCACATTAATCCCAAACAATTCATGGTCACAATTCAACCCAAAGCATATAATAGCTTACAAAGTTGAAAAATCAGTAAGCAGAAATAACATACTATTATTTGTACTTTAGGAGGAGTGTTTCAATATCAGATAAGTTGAACTGAGCAACTGGAAATTGGACAACAAGAATATAACCGCGATATATTGAAATATCTGTTGATGAGGGCAAATAGTTGCGTTTTTTTAATCTGTATGGATGAAACGGATATATCCATCTTAAGATTAAAATGGGCCAAGCGACGTCGAACATTTATGGACGAGATAAGTATTTTGTTAGTTTATAAGCGTTTTACTTTTATCTCATCTAGTATATTTTCCTCATCTTAAACTTAAGAGTGATACATTCGTCTCAAATTAAATGGCAGTACATGACACTTTAACAACAAAATGTTAAATCGAACAAATTAAAGGTAATACATGTCTTACTTTGTTGTGATGGAATATTTCCTGATTTGAAGATGTAAATTCACCATCTGAAAACAATCAATTACATTTGAAGATGCAAAATACCACCAGCAACAATACCTAGTTGATATATAGATCAAACAACAGAGAGATACCTTTCGAGTCAAACCCGACGGCTAGTGTTCACACCAGATCGTCTCCAAATGAAGCCCAAAATGTTAGAGGTTTATAATAAAGAGTAAAGGATTCATTCATCATCTTTGCTTATCTGGATTGTTATGAGTGAGATCTAAATATATCTAGATAGATTAAAACAAAAGGTGTGGTAGGAGTTGAATGAAAACTGAAAGGTCATGTAAGATAGGAAACACGGTATGGAAGAATCAAGAAGGTATGGTAGAAAGGCAAGGTAACACAGGAAAGTACACGGTCACGAAAAAGGAGTGTATGTGTGTCTGCGTGTGGAGGAGGTTGGAATATTTTTGACCAAAACAAAAGGGGTAAAAAACCAAATCAAAAGCCCAACGCAAAATCTACACTCTTGCTAATTACCAGGCCCAATGAAGAGAGGCCCGGAAAGGTGAGCATAGCGGTTACTATTCATTATGAATAGTAACTCCCCTTACTCACTTTTTAGTAAGGTGAATAGATTATAACATAAATCCTCATAATATAAATATTGAATAGCCTTTCTTATATATACATAAGACATCAATTTATATATAACGTCACATCATTTATATATCTGGCCAGATTAAAATAAATTCATTTAAGTTTATTTAAATACAGCTAACCAGAAGATCAGCATAAAGAGAGTATATTCAACTAATAATGTGGCGTTTGATAAGTAAAATTATCGATACATAGTCAATGCATATAAATAGTCGCCCTGAATTATATGCAAATGATTTTGATATAAAATTATAAAAAATGTGATAAAATGAGGCCATCCAGGTTCTCATTATACCCGTTTTGATAAACCAGAAGGTTATCTTAGAAATTAGACAATAAAGTGCTGAAAACTCTTTCTTATTGTGATTTTAATTGAGTGAAAAACAAGACGCGCAAATGAGATTGAATATTATTTTTAGAGATCTTACTTAAAAAGCCATCCATTATTGATACTTTAGAAGTGGACAAAAATCCACATAGAAAAATAAATTTCAGTGGCTGGAAGTCCACGTGTGCAATCTTATGAAGCACAATTTATTTTCAAATGGGTGAAGCGATCTCTTTGGGGGAATATTATTTCAGCACATAGAAAATCAACTGCGTAATATTGAACTCTCTGTGTTATGTTCTCCTAAAAAGAACCATTGATTAAAAGTTGTAAAAGATGATATTATATATGTTATAAGGTGAATATGAATATTTATTGCTCCTTAAATCTATCTTGAATGGAGTTTTTACCACCTTAGGGGGAAAGTGATAAGGAAAAGCCGCTAAAAACATACAAGTAGTTTTGATCCCCACTCGAACCTGAAGTTCAATGATTATTAAATATGAAATACATCAAATAGAGGTTTAGAAAATAAGAATAATGATTTATATATATATTCATTTGGTTATGATGATGTATTATGATAAATACTTACGAGCTTGATCACCTTATCTTTTTTTGAAATGTTTTAAACATCGAAATCTATGATTTGACTATAGACATATTTGACCCAATCTGAGGCTTAATAAGTCATAGCTTGGTCATAAGGAGTATATGTTATAGACATTAAGATTCTTTCCAAATTGTATAATAACCATACATATGAAGTGTATTGAGAAATTCATACTCGGTTCACATATTTTATAAGTAAAATGAGAGAAAAATGGCAAGTATTTGCAGTTGGTACTCATGAAGAGTTATGAAACTTGAATGTTCCTGAAGTGACAAAGATATCTGAATGATAATAGATGACCTATACGAAAAAGTAATGGTACCGCATATACTTTGTTTCAGATATCATTGAACAATACTGTTAATACCAAGAAACAAAGAAAGTATATTGATATATTTATGGAACCGCTACATTTTCCGCGCGAAATTTAATGGACTATATAATGGGGATCTTGTATCTGAAAATGAAAGTCCATTGCAATTGTCGACACAATTAATGATCATAAATGAGCTCATAAACCTGAAGTTGATCATAGACCTGAAGTTCATTCATGTCATGAACATGAATACTGAAAAGGACACTATACAGTTTGCATTATCGAGTCATCATTTGTGCATATAGAAAGCAAATTAATCATTTGCATATTATCTTTATATTAATTACATCATTGCATTATTATATAACAAGTAATTTAGAACGTAGATATATACATCATATACATGCACATGGTTTGTATCTTATTCCTATAAGTTTAAATGAATAAGTGGATATATTATACCCAGATAAATGAGAACTCCTCGAAGGAGCGTATTATAAATTATATCAAATTGGTAGTGTGGTTGATCAATTGAGTTTCTAAAACACTTATCATTAAATTTATGAACCTATACGCGCTGATTGTTGATATTGAACATCAATGTTCTTGAAGAGCTGATGCGATATAAGTAAATATTCTCTCAACCTAAAGTTTGTATTAACAATAATATTGTATCACAAGTAAATATGGCAAAGATAAGAATATAAAATCATTCAGTAAAAATATCTTCCTGTAAAGGCTCCCATTACTAGCCTTAATTAGTTTATAGGATTCGTATATATACCCAAGCATACCTTTGTAAACAATACACTGAATATACAATTCATATATCCCTAGTATCACAACTCTTATATGGTATCTAAGAGCCTAAAACGATCCAGTAAACACCTTCTTCAACCTCGAAAATCAACCTTCAAGCGCCAGACCTCCGTTCACTTCCAACCCGCCACCACCATGACTAACAACCAAGACACGGCAGTCCCCAACCCTCATGCTGAAGCAACCGCTCCTCTCAACTCGCTGAATTTGAATCATTGTGTGAAACTCATCACACCCATGAATTACACATCCTGGTATTTTCAATTAACCAATATTTTCTTTGGCTTTAGTTTGTTAGGATTCCTTGATGGATCCAACCCGGCACCATCACCAACCAATGTAGGTGATGATACAAGCGAAAAACCAAACCCTTCATACTTTACATGGCTTAAACAAGACGGTCTGATCTTGGGTGCCCTTATGGGAACTCTATCATCTACCGTTCAAGCCCTTATAATCCGAGCAAAAACCTCAAAATAAGCTTGGGATATTCTTGCACGAACCTACGCAAACCCTTCCCGTGCTCATATTTTGCAACTAAAAGACCGTCTTGATTCGATTGTCAAAACCACCGATCAATCGATGACCGATTACATGAACACCATTAAGGCTTGCATAGACCAACTTGCCTTAATGGGCAAAATTATTGACCCCGAAGACATTATATCCAAGGTTCTTAAAGGCCTTGATTATAAAATCTTCAAACTCGTTATTGACACGGACCGTGCCCGTGACAACCCAATAACATTTGAAGCGCTCCACAAAAAACTACTTCAACATGAACTATTAATAAAACAACAACAACCAGAAACTGATTTATTCAACCCCTCTGTCAACGCCGCCTATCGCCAAAACCGTGACTACTATGGCAACCAAAGGCACCCTTATTCGACCCACCACAACTCAAACCAACGATACCAACCCAACACCAACACTCCCTACAACCAATCAGCCATCCAACAACAACTAGCATACAACCCAAACCCGAACCCACGGCCTTTCAAAGGCCGCTGCCAGTGGTGTCGCCAAGTGGGTCACGTCATATCCAATTGCCCTCTCTTTCGCAAGCTTTTCCCCACCATCATTTTTCCTGAACCTCCAACTCGCCAATACCAACAACCACAAGCCCACACAGCCACCTCTGCCGCGGCTAATCCCAACCCAAACCCCAACTACCTTCTTGACAGCGGGGCATCCAACCACGTCACTCATGACCTAGACACCCTCGCATTTCACTCGCCCTACTTCGGTCAAGATGACCTTATCATTGGTGATGGTTCTTGTCTCGACATCGCTAATATAGGTAAATTTCAATTATCATCTCTTAAATTAAATAATGTTTTACACGTTCCGAAAATTTCTCGCAATATCTTATCTATCTCGCAATTATGTCAGGACAATAATGCATATGTTGTTTTCTCATCTCATTCTTTTATTATTAAGAACATATTGACGGGATCGACGATACTCCAGGGCCGAGCTAAGAATGGCATTTACGAGTTGAGCCCGTCGCCACCAACCGCATTTCTTACAAAGAAAGGCTCATCTTCTATCTCATGGCATCATAAATTAGGCCATCCAACCTTCGATGTAATGAGAATTATCAATAAAAGTTTACCGTTTTCTATCTCTAATTTTTCGTCTTGTGATTCTTGCAATATTAGCAAAAGTACGAAATTACCGTTTACAACCTCATCGTTTCAAACAAACGCACCACTTGAATTAATTTACTCAGATTTGTGGACTAGTCCCGTTCATTCTCACGAACATTATAAGTATTACGTTATATTTTTCGACCACTTTAGTAAATACATATGGCTATTTCCGCTCAAAAGAAAATCCGACACAAAACTCAAGTTTTTACTAGATTTAAAGCCCTTGTCGAAAAATATTTTCAAAAACCTATACGGCAATTCTTTTCCGATAATGGTGGAGAATTTAAAAAGCTCACTCACACCTTACTTGACAAAGGAATTAGTCACTTTACCTCTCCACCACATACCCCGGAACACAATGGATATGCTGAAATGAGACACCGTCACATTGTTGAAACGAGTCTAGCTCTTTTAGCTCATGCCAAACTACCTACTATATTTTGGCCTTTTGCTTTCAGCACCGCCACTTATCTAATTAGTTGTCTACCAACACAAACATTGCAAGGCCAAACTCCGTATTACAAAATGCCAAATTTCTAGAAGATGACTTTCCCTATACTCGTCTTCTTGAAACCACTCCTCCTATCAATGAAAACACCAATCCTACTGATTGGTTCACACTCAGTCTTCCCATAATACCACCAACTACCGATACTCCAAACCCGACTACTTCGCAATCCACTCCTCCTACTCGACCACGACATCCAATTACCCAAGTCTACAAACGACGCACACCAGCTCCACCTACCTCAACACCCACTCCCTCTACCAACCACTCGTCTCCTATGTCCAGGCCAAACACCCCCCCTCCCCCCGCTAATGCCTCTGATGTGACAACCTTCGCGAATGCGGAAATATAAAACATACAAGCATGTGAATTATATAGCGGAAATATGAAGCTTTTTAAAAAAAACTTTTATACATGCAAGATAAGTATACGAGGAGTTTCAAATTACAAACCGAATACAAAATACTATAAGATAAGAGACGTAGTCTCTAAAAAGGTTAACAATGTCAAAGTGATTAGCAAACTAGCTAATTAACGACTAGAGGTGAATCTTCCAGGGACAACGCCCGCTAGCTCACACCCGAACCCAAAATAGAATAAGCAAAAAGCCATCCATGCAAGCAACCTGTTCATTCATGAAAAACATGAACGCCACAATCAGTGGGGAGTAACTCCGGGTTCTCCCAGCCATATCACATTAAACGTACATAAAAGAAAATACAAAAGTAGAAACATGCATATATAGATATACATGTGAAATACGATAAGGATAGATAGGCAATTCAATATATAATGATAAGAGCATAAGATTTACAAGTCCGAATCCATCATGTTATACAAAGACTCGGGGAAGACACTCTTAGGCAACCGAATACGCTCACTAGGGCTTACATCTCACCGTTAGCGGTATAAATTTGATAAGATTGAGACTCGACAAACAAACCATGCCAAGTCATGCAATGATCATGAATAATCAATCATGAAATCACGCATCCAAACACAACGACACCAAGACGACATCTCTCACGGTAAATGAAACGCACTAGCACCGTGTACATGACAAGTATGATTAAAAGGCATCCACGAGATAAGCATTTCCCTGAACGCATACACGATCACATTTCGTATATGTGGACTAATTTCCTCCGGTAGGACGACGATAATAATACGGTCCTAGTCTAAACCTGGCCAGACTCTCGGAATAACGTGTTCCGATTCGACATGCTATAAACGTTTCGCATCCAAGACTCGGTCAATCATAGACGCCGAGTACCCCAAATTCGGTAGATACAATTCACGAAAGAGGCGGAAAAGAGCACAAGCCTCATAACAAGTGGTACGCTACATGCAAATAACACCACCTCGCAAGTACACAACATTTGACGGCCGGGTCGATCAACGCAAAGCGTTCGCCTCCCAACAACGTCGTCGTATGCCCACTAACACATGCAATTAAGCAGTAGGATACATCCCCGTTTCGACATTCCAGCCTTACGAACGTGGAGGTAGCCAAGGGAACGAGAATACAAAGCACATAACAAAATAGTGCTCAAACCGTATAATTTGTAAAAACTGACTCAAAGTGGGACATAGCAAATACCGTCACAAAACATGTGATACAAGCGAATGAAATATCATATATTCGAAACAATAATATTATAAGTCACTACGTAAATTTATACGATAAACGAACGATCGGAAATATTATAAATGAAATCGTAAACAAGAAATACAAACAAAGACCAGCAGGTGCCAGCCGGTCAGGTGGACCGGCTGCCGGCTACCCGGCTAAGGCCAATAGTCATATGAAAACCAAAATGAAATATCAGTGTGTCCCAGCCGGTCAATGGGACCGGCTGCCGGCTACCCGGCTGGGACCATGAGTATTATGAAAAACAAGAAGGAAAAAAGAGGGGTGTCTCAGCCGGTGGTCTGACCGGCTGCCGGTCGACCGTCTGAGACCAACTTCTTACTTCAAAAATCACGTAACATGCAATAAATACAGCCACTGCCCCAGCCGGTGGTCTGACCGGCTGTCGGTCGACCGGCTGGGGTCCATAGTACACTAAATCAACAACTTTCAACCATGTTCAACATTCAATCATCATCAACCATTATCATAATTCATCCATTCTCACATAATTTCTCAACTAACAACATTCATCAACAACAATACAAGTCCTAAACATACTAACCATAATCTAAATATGATTACTAGCCTAGAAATCACATAAAACACGTAAATGATATCGAGTAACCCTTCACCGTTACCTTATTGTGTCTTTACTCCGCGTCAAGGTCTTCTTCTATTAAGAAATAGTCTTTGTCGGGATCTTGAAGGTCACCACCTACAAAAAGTTAAATAAAGATGAATTTACTTCACCTTGAGAAAGACGGAAAGTTTGAAAAGCGAGAAAGACGGTAATTTTATTATCAATACGGATAGAGGAAGCTAAGAGGGGAAGAATAATACGAAATTACGAGAATTTGAGCAAGAAACGAATGAGATATGACGATTCTAAGCTTGGATCAAAAATGGAGGCAAGGATTTTGGTTGGTTTCTTAAGGAAGAAGAAATGTTAGAGTTGTGTTTGTGTGAAATAGGATAAAGGGAGTATGAGATGTATAAGGGAAAAAGTCAATAAAAGTCAAAGACGACTTAAGACGGGATTTACATGAAATCTCGCGAAAAATCAAAATACGAACTCGGAAATTCTAAATTCGACTCGGAAAATTAAATTCTAAATTAAAACTAAATTTCGCTGAAAAGTATCCGTAAAATATTTTTACTATAAAAATAGGGTACACTTACGGGTGTTACAATCACCCCACCTTTTAAAAAGTTTCGCCATCGAAACTTGAGCGAAAGAAAGATACCTTAATCGAATAGACTCGGATATTTACTACGCATAGAAGCTTCCGTCTCCCAAGTCTCTTCTTCGACATTGGCACATCTCCACAAGATTTTCACTAAAGGAACCACCTTACTTCTCAACTTCTTATCCTTGCGGTCTAGGATGCGGATCGGTTTCTCTTCAAAAGACAAATTCGGTTCAAGCTCGGGCATTTCAACTTGAAAGACATGGCTTGGATCACTAACATACTTTTTCAATTGAGAAACATGGAATACATCATGAACCTTAGCCAAATTCGGGGGCAAATCCAACTTATAAGCAACGGCACCAATCCTTTTCACAATATCAAAGGGTCCAATGTATTTCGGGCTCAATTTACCCTTAACACCAAACCGTTTAACACCCTTCATTGGAAATACTTTCAAGAACACTTTATCTCCAACCTCAAATTCTAGCGGCCTTCTTCGAATATCGGCATAAGACTTTTGACGGTCTTGAGCGGCTTTTTATTCTATCACGAATAACCTTCACATTATCAATAGTCTCAACAAGAACATCGGGCCCTAAGTCACGAACATCACTCAATTGATTCCAACATATGGGACTCCGACATTTTCTTCCATAAAGAGCTTCATAAGGAGCCATCTTGATAGATGCATGATAACTCTTGTTGTAAGAAAACTCCACCAACGGTAGACTCTTTTCCCAGCTAGATTGGAAGTCGAGTGCACAAGCCCTAAGCAAGTCTTCCAAAGTCTGAATAGTCCTCTCAGTCTGACCATCGGTAGCAGCATGAAATGCGGTACTCATCAACAATTTACTACCCATGGCTTCTTGCAAAGCCTTCCAAAATCTCGAACAGAATCTCGGATCTCGGTCGGATATAATCTCCTTAGGAACTCCATGATATTTAACAATTTCATCAACATAGGCTTTCGCTAGACGGTCTAAACTCCAGGTTTCTTTGATCGGAATAAATCTAGCACACTTGGTCAAACGATCAACAACAACCCAAACGGCATCTTTACCTCCAACGGTCCTCGACAAAGCCATAACAAAATCCATAGAAATAGATTCCCACTTCCATAGCGGAATATCCAAAGGTTGTAGCAATCCACCGGGCCTCTTGTGTTCAATCTTCACTTGTTGGCAAGTAAGACATCTTCCAACATAAGATACAACATCGCCCTTCAAGTTCGGCCACCAAAACTGTAGCTTCAAATCCTTGTACATCTTATCACCTTCGGGGTGAATGGAATAAGGGGAAAGGTGAGCTTCATCAAGAACTCGCTTCCTTAATTCAAGAGCATTAGGAACAAATAAACGGCCATGGAAACGAAGAACACCTTCATCATCAAACTTGAAATCTTTAGCCTTACCTTCAAAAAGTTTGGCTTGAATAGACTTGTAGGTAAGATCATCAACTTGGCTTTCGCGGATTTCACGGAGAAACACAGGTTCGGCAGTCATAGCACCAACATGAACAAATCCACGCTCCACGAATTCCAACCTCAACTTTCGAAACTCGGCACAAAGATCATCGGGTAATACCCGCATATCATTCAATGCATGAGAAGCTTTCCTACTAAGAGCATCGGCAACAACATTTGCCTTCCCTTCATGGTACAACAACTCAAAATCATAATCATTCACCAATTCCAACCATCTTCTTTGTCTCATATTCAACTCTTTTTGAGTAAATATGTACTTCAAACTTTTGTGATCGGTGAATATACGACAATGAATACCAATAAGGTAGTGTCTCCACACTTTTAAAGCATGAACAACGGCGGCCAATTCCAAATCATGAGTAGGATAGTTCACTTCATGAACTCTCAACTGCCTTGAAGCATACGCCACCACCTTCCTATTTTGCATAAGAACACAACCCAATCCTATCTTGGAAGCATCACAATAGACATCAAAGTCTACTCCATCTTCAGGCAAAGTCAACACCGGAGCGGTAGTTAACTTCTTCTTTAACTATTGAAACGCTGCTTCACAAGCTTCATTCCATAGGAACTTGGTTTCCTTCTTCAACAACTGAGTCATCGGTCTAGCAAGCTTAGAGAAATCCTTGACAAATCTACGGTAATAACCAGCTAATCCAAGAAAACTTCGAATCTCTCTAATATCGGTCGGACTCATCCAATCAACAACGGCCTCAATTTTAGAAGGATCCACCATTACACCTTCTTTAGAAATAACATGCCCAAGAAAGGACACCTTAGGTAACCAAAATTCACACTTGGAAAATTTAGCATACCACTTCTGACGACGAAGAACACTCAAAATAGTCCTTAGATGAATAGCATGCTCTTCTTCGGACTTGGAGAAAATAAGAATATCATCAATGAACACCACCACACACTTGTCAAGATACTCACTAAATGTGCGGTTCATTTGATCCATAAAGATAGCGGGAGCATTCGTCAATCCAAATGGCATTACCTTGAACTCATAATGGCCATACCTTGTACTAAAAGCAGTCTTCGGAATATCAACATCTCGAACAGAAATTTGGTGATAACCGGATCTCAAATCAATCTTGGAAAAAGTAGAAGCACCCTTTAGTTGATCAAACAAATCTTCTATTCTCGCCAAAGGATACCTATTCTTGATTGTAATCCGATTCAATTCACGATAATCAATACAAAGCCTCATAGAACCATCTTTCTTCTTCACAAAAAGAACGGGAGCACTCCAAGGCGAGGCACTTGGTCGAATAAAACCTTTCTCAATCATATCATCTAGCTGCTTCCTTAATTCTTTCAATTCGGTCGGAGCCATACGGTAAGGAGCTTTGGCTATGGGTCCAGAACCAGATACAAGATCAATAGAGAACTCAACATCTCGCTCGGGAGGGATCCCGGGCAAATCCTCAGGAAATACATCAACGAATTCTCGAACAATAGGCACATCTTCAATACTTGGCAAAGAGGTAGATGAAGAAGTCACAATACACAAGTATGCTTGGTGACCTTTTCTAACCATACTTACTAGTTTCATAGCGGAAATCAAAGACACACCTTTTCGGGGATGAGATCCCTTATAGGTTATTATAACTCCTAAAGGACTCTTTAAATAAATCTTTTGATCACGACACTCGAACCTAGCATGGTACAATGCTAACCAATCAATACCTAATATTATATCGAACTCTCCTAGAGGAAACTTAAGGAGATTAGTGGGGAAGATAGAACCCGCAATAGATATTGGGACATTTGGATATAGAGTAGAACAAGAGATAATATCTCCGGATGGTAAGGATATGGGAGTATCCTCACTAGATGTAGGCTCGATAGATAATTTATTAGCATAATTCGATGACACAAAAGACATTGAAGCACCGGTATCAAATAGAATAAGACACGGTTGCTCTAAAATTGAGAACATACCCGTAATGATCTCTGGATGAGCATTGGCTTCGGCACGGCTCATGACAAAGATGGAACCCTTAGGTTTAGCAGGAGGAGGGGGCAACTTTCGATCGGGGCAATCATCATAACGGTGACCACCCTTTTGACAAAAGAAACACACATAAGGTCGGTTGAAACATGCCACACCGGGGTGATGTGGAAGTCTACAACGGTTGCAAAAGCGACCTTGAGCTTGAGCTTGAGGAGTATAAGGCTTATGAGCCACATTAGAAGTAGCTCGAGGAATAAAAGGAGCAGGAGCTCTCGTATTTGCATTGGAAAAAGGATTAAATCTCCTCTTGTTGGCATAAGAGTTAGAAGGAGACGGAATAAACGGTCTCTTCCCGAAGACATTCGGCCTAGGAGCGTAAGAAGGAGAGGGATTACTCATCAAAGCTTCATCTCTAATAGCCTTCATAGAATTCTCGGCCCACAAGGCATCATCATAAAGATCTCCAAAAGAGGTAGTATTCCTCCTCACTTTACTTTGAAGAACGATACTCAGCTTGTTTCGGTAATAGAAGGCTCGGTCCTCGTCATCTCGGATAAGCCTCGGAGCAAAATGAGCAAGCTTATTGAACCTTTATTGCCTTGCTTAAAGTCAATGAACTCCTTGAGCCTTTGTTGCTTAAGCTCTTTAGGATAGAATCTACCTTCCACAAGAGCTTTGAAACAAGCCCAGTTGAAGTCCTCTTCGAGAGTAGCGGTGGCACTAGTGATAGCCCACCAATTATCTGCTTCTGTGACAACCCTCGCGAATGCGGAAATATAAAACATACAAGCATGTGAATTATATAGCGGAAATAGGTAGTTTTAAAAACTTTTATACATGCAAGTTAAATAAAACGAGGAGTGTCAAAATATTACAAACTAAATGCGGAAATACAACAAAGAGACGGGGTCTCTTAAAATGTTAGCAAAGAACAAGTGTTTAGCAAAACTAGCTAATATCGTCTAGAGGTGAAACTTCCAGGGACAACGCCCGCTAGCTCACACCCGAACCCAAAATATCAAGCAAAAAGCCATCCATGCAAGCAACCTGTTCATTCATGAAAAACATGAACGCCACATCAGTGGGGAGTAACTCCGGGTTCTCCCAGCCATATCACATTAAACGTACATATAAGGAAATACAAAAGTAAAATCATGCATATATAGATATACATGTGAGATACGATAAGGATAGATAGGCAATACGATAAATAATGATAAGATCATGTGGAAATCAAATCCGAAACCATCATGTTATTCAAAGACTCGGGGAAGACACTCTTAGGCAACCGAATACGCTCACTAGGGCTTGCATCTCACCGTTAGCGGTATAAGATTGATAAGATTGAGACTCGACAGACAAACCAAGTCAAGTCATGCGATGATCACAATAAATCCAACATATTATCATCCATTCACGAACCAAGACATTGACGGTGTCCAATCATGCAATGACCATGAATAATATCATGAAATCACGCATTCAAAGAACGACGACTCAAAGACGACATCTCTCACGGTAAATGAAACGCACAAGCACCGTGTACATGACAAGTATGATTAACAGGCATCCACGGGATAAGCATTTCCCTGAACTCATACGCGATGCTTACATTTCGCCTATGTGCACTAATTTCCTCCGGTAGGACGACGATAATAATACGGTCCTAGTCAAAACCTGGCCAGACTCTCGGAATAACGTGTTCCGATTCGACATGCGATAAACGTTTCGCATCCAAGACTCGGTCAATCATAGACGCCGAGTACCCCAAATTCGGTAGATACAATTCACGAAAGAGGCGGAAAAGAGCTCAAGCCTCATAACAAGTGGTACGGTACATGCAAATAACACCACCTCGCAAGTACACAACATTTGACGGCCGGGTCGATCAACGCAATGCGTTCAACTCCCAACAACGTCGTCGTATGCCCACTAACACATGCAATTAAGCAGTAGGATACCCCTCCGTTCCGACATTCCAGCCTTACGAACGGGAAGGTAGCCAAGGGAATGAGAATACAAAGCACAAGACAAAACGTGATCAAACCGTATCATTTGTAAAAACCTGACTCAAAGTGGGACATATCAAAAACCGTCACGAAACATGTGATACAAGCGAATAAAATATCATATATCCAAAACATGAATATTATAAGTCACTACGTAAAATTATACGATAAACGGATCATGCGAACTATTATAAATTACGAGTTTTATAAGTTAAAGGAAAACAACACAGCCGTGTTCCAGGCCGGTCAGGAGAGAGGCGGCCGGTGGGCCGGCTCAGAACACAGGCAAAATCCAAAAATCATAGAAAACAGAGAAATGTGGTCTAGGCCGGTCGATGGACCGGCGGCCGGTGGACCGGCACAGAGCACACCTATACAAAAATTCCAAAAACTTCAATATTGTTACTGATGTGTTCCCAGCCGGTTGGCAGACCGGCGGCCGGTCGACCGGCCAGGAACACCCCTTCACCCGTGAGCTTCCTTTACTTATCCAATTCATTTCAAATCTCAAATATACTTCTAATAATCATCAACAAACAATATACAACATCAATATCATCATATAACAACATTCATTAATCATACCATGATTCCTAAGCTTCTAATCGTATTCTAAATACGATTTCTAGCATATAAAGCATGTAAAACACGTAAATGATACCGAGTAACCCTTCACCGTTACCTTTAAGCGTCTTTACTATCGTCAAGCTCCTCTTCAATTAGAAAATAGTCTTTTTCGGGATCTTGGAGGTCACCACCTACAAATAGATCATAAAAGATGAATAAAATTCATCTTGAGAAAGACGGAAAGATTGAAAAGCGAGAAAGACGATGATTTTAATATAAATACGGATAGAGGAAGGTAAGGGGAGAAGAAGGAGACGAACTTACGTGAATTCTATCAAAGAACGAAAGAGTTACGATGATTCAAAGATTGAATTCAAAGAGGGAGGCAAGGTTTCTTAAGGAGGAAGAAAAGTTTGTGTTTGTGTTGAATGAAATAGGTTAAGGAGT
>JAIUZE010016203.1:0-18961 GCA_022085475.1 Heliosperma pusillum | reverse complement strand
CCCCCCCCCCCCCCCCTCCACCCCCCCCGCACCCCCCCCCCCCCCCCCCCCCCCCCCTCCCCCCCAACCTAACAAACACATATGTTAACAGACCTACTCAAGATTTGAGGATGGGTTTACGGTTGCGTTGTTATAAGGTCATTTCGGGTACGGTTCATTTTAGGCTCGGTTCAGGTAATCGGGTCATTTTGGGTCATAATTGTTAAGTTTTTTTTGGTATCAAATCTGTCCTTTTAAGTCATATATGGGGCGGTGACTAGGCCATTTAAGTTAAAAGATGTATGTTCAGGCAAAAAATTTGATTGTTTTTTTGGGGCTTGGTCAGGATTGGTTAGTTTTGCAAGGTCTACCCCAGCCTAACTTAATATTGTTGATGTGAGGTATAGAGTGTGCGTATGGTAAGTGCGAGTGTCGATCTCAGGTGCGGACTTCAGGTGAGAAAGTTGAATGATTATCAATAAAGAGAAAGACTAGGGTGAGTAGGTTCATATGGGTAGCATGGGCTAAATAAAAAAGTCGGGTCTATTGGTCGAAAGGTTACCTAGTTTAGGAATAGCGAATTGAGGCTTTCGATCTTACAATTCCTCCTCACATCGTCTCTAGCTACGTACACTAGATTCAATGTGCCAACTTAAGCGGTTCTAGGAATAACCAAGACTCTCGCTTATGGATATTCGCAAACAAGGGAAAGATTCATACAAGTTTCACACAAGCATTTCATCAAGCATGTTAAAAGCAATAGTTGGAAACAAGACAATTAATCAACAAATATACCCAACAATCCTCATATTAACCTTTACTTGAACCCATAATCCCCCACTAACCCTAGCAAGGTCACTACTCACACATATTCAAATGGGTTTCAACAATAATAAGAAAAATCATCAAGAAACTAACAATAATAACCATTTTCTAATAATTAATCAATAATAGACAGTTATTGAAATGAAAACTCAATGGAAAACAAGATTATGGGAAGAAATATACCAACTTAATTGAAAGGATGAATAAAGATGAGAACTTTGATTGAATAATGAAGATTGAGTCACCAATCTTGAATTACAACAAGTTCAATAACTAATACTAACTTGAAAGACTAATTAACTAAAGATTAAGCTTAAAACCCCAAGATTAAGGAAAGATTAACACTAATATAGATGGAATTCTAGATCTAGGGTTTTGTGCCCTCTAATCACATAAGAGGGGAGTCGGGCTTTAAAAATAAATGGGCCTCGGTACAGTCACGAGCGTGACATGGAGGTCACGCCCGTGATGGCTGGCCTTGGAGCCGTGTCACGACCGTGAGATGCAAGTCACAGCCGTGAGATTCTGAACTCGACTCTGACACGGCCGTGAGATGCAAATTTCGGCCATGACGCCTGTAGGTTCCCTTTTCTTCCTCTTTTGTTCACTCTAGTGACTTCACCGTCACCATGGTGAAAACATGGACAAAATAGGGGACACTTTGGCACGCTAGTGACCAAAGTTTCACCATTGTGACTTAAGTAAATCTTCTCCATTCTTCTCGGTTCGGCTTGCCTTGACTCGGGATGGCTTTGGAACGTCAAGTAGGGCCTCCAACATAGGTAGGTCCGTCTAGGGTATGTCGTGGGCCCTCAGTGTGGCTTATCATCCACTTGGTCACACAAAATGAGGTAGAAACCGCCTCAAGTGACGTTTTACCTACAAAACCAAGATAAAAGCGATAAAAGTGCTAGAGGAAGATAAAACATACAAAATCGCTCTTAGGGAGTGTCCAAGGCAAGCAAAATGGGGTAACTAAAGGTGGAAAAATAGGGTGAAATGACACTATATCATTTGTCTTACCAAATTTTGACTCGTCGAATAATGTACCACATGTGGCGTACTGATTGCCAAAATGTCAAAAACTTGCACATGAGTGACATATGATCCATCCATCCTTGATGCATTACTTGTTCTACATGTCCTTGTTGCTACACCTCTTCTTATAGTTAAGCTTCATATTTTACTATATAGGTAATTGGTTTCAAAATAGGTTCTGAATTTGAGTTCCCAAATATTTCTAGGCCATGTTATTTATATAGTGAAGGCAAACTCATACTTATATCAATGAGGTTTTCTCCACTGTTGGGTTTATTTGTGTTGATAATTTCAATCAATAGGAGCATATAATTAATGAAATTTATTGGTGGCTATCAAAGTGTGTTTTTTGGCTGCATTTAATAATCCATTATTTTTATGATTGTAGGTCCTATCTGGCTTACTCAAAATCCCCGATAAGGCTGACTGGAGGAATTGTAAAGTTAGCCAAGATGAGGAGGTTAAAATGGTAGAAGCTTTCAAGTCTCAGTTCAAAGCGTTTGATCCCAATGAAGCCTGAAGATAATGCTCTTCTAGTGCTGACTAAAAAGTGAAGGCTGCATATGTTGAGGTACTTGGCTCTGTTTCAATGCGTACCCCCATGCATGGTTCAAAATCTCGGCCGAGTTGTGTCGGATTTTCACCCTACCAAATATAAGATATCTCCTGAGAAATCACTGAGATTAACCGCGATCCGTCCGCGACGGCTGATTAAGGACCGATTATACCGCTACCGCGACTACGACCGATACCGAGATTTAAAACCATGCCCCCACGTATTGTTTGGGCTTAGACCCATGTTTTTAGTGCATCAAACCAAACCAAACCAGTTATGACTGGACGATGTGATTTGTCTGGCTAGTACTTCTTATGTTAGAAAGATTTAAATTTAGCTTTTAGGAGGGAAAAGTGGAAGGCGTATTAACACATGTACGCCAACTTACCATCCAAACCGGAAATTTGCTTCCACTCTATTTCTCTCTTTTCAAACAAAGGATAATAACTCCTTACATGTTTTTTGCCATTTGTTCTGAGTTTCTAATTTGATGCAAATAGTTGTCAATTTGTGTCATACTGTTGGTCAATATGTGAAGGTTTTTAGTTTGTCGAAATGTTAAAGGCTACAAGAAAATAAGCGACATCTAGCTCACATGATTTATATTTGATCGATTCAGCCGGTATTTTATTCTACATCACTGATGCGTTCAGTATTCACCAGGTGTAGCTATTCTAATCGATGAGAAAATCAGGTACTATACAGATATACAACATTATGAAGATTTGCAACTTTCATCAGTTTAATCTGTTTAATACTTCCTTGCTACCTAACGTTTCTATTAGGATTAGTTGATTACATACTTACATTGAGCTTCGTTCTTTTCTTTTCCGTGGATTACATATTTCTTAGGAATCTAGTTATAACTAGCTCGACTGGATGAGCGCCAATTA
The DNA here is from genome assembly GCA_022085475.1 of Heliosperma pusillum. Classification (NCBI taxonomy): domain Eukaryota; kingdom Viridiplantae; phylum Streptophyta; class Magnoliopsida; order Caryophyllales; family Caryophyllaceae; genus Heliosperma; species Heliosperma pusillum. The sequence continues at coordinate 15,670 of JAIUZE010016203.1, read as the reverse complement.
TTGAATAAGACGATACGTTGTTTGGAGTTGGCTTTTAGTGGTGGCTTGCGTAGGGCAAACTTAGATGTTCCTTTTAGTGATTCTATTGAACATTCACTTTCATGTTGTTTGGCATGTGATGGGTGCCTTGTTTAAGGACCTACCTACCTACCTACCTACCTCTGCCTTTTATATGGATTTATTTAATAATAGGGGAATTGGATGGACTTATAAATGTTGTAGTTTATGCCAATGACCCAAAGAAATTGGATCGGAAAGTAAATTAAGGCGGTAAGTGGTAGCAACAAATGATCTTGACCGACGGAAATCAGCTCATTGAGGTTGGCAGAACTGAGACACGTCTACTCGTCGTGGTTAGGGCTTGAGAATGTGCTCAAAGAAAATGGATGATTACTCGTATCTCCTATACCTTAAAAGAGCGAGTAAAGGTTTGCCTAATTTTTATTTGCCTATTTTGCCCCTGCGTAATAGGACTACTCCGCATGGTTTTTACAATGACACGTGTTTATACGTGTCGCTCTTCTATTTCCCCACACAGTTGATAGTTCTCACCTTCCTTCAGTTGGACGTGGTCATACATACGCAGTCCAATTAAGCTGACATCAATCTCTTTCTCATTCTCATTCTCATTCGCATTCGCATCATCAACAAAGCTCAAGCTCTAAAATCCACTCTATTTTTTCGTCTTGTAAGTTAATCATATATGAGTGAAATCATAATCTACATAAGGAATTTCTATGTTAATTGCATCATTGCATGTATGAATGTTTGATTGAATAGTACAATCTTCACTTTCTGGTGTGTTTTATGACGACTTTTGAATTTTTGGTTTTAGTTTTACCAAAACGTTATTGATTACTCATTTTCAATTGGAGCTGCTTTACAAAGATATGATTTTTTTTCGTGTGCTCTTTGTCTGTTTGATGAATTTCCTTAATTCTTTGTTGTTCCTTATGGCTCAATTCAACATATATTGTATGTTCTTTCCTATCTACTCAATGTAAGTTACGATGGTAGATGGTATGTTACTACGGTGTATTATAGAGTATCGTTAGAAGCAAATACTTTAGAGGCCACAATATATGCTAATATTCAATTCAACATATATTGTATGTTCTTTCCTATACTAATGATACGGAATAACTTCATGGCCACAATATGAATATTAGCATATATATACGCGCTCAATAGATCAGGAATCCAGGAAACATATACTCCTTAATCCTTATACAACGTCATATTATTTCACTGAAATTGCCTGCCGTCTGTAAAACTGCTTCTAAGCAGCTTTCTAAATAGGAAAATTATCAATATGGGTGCCTGAGGTTTGGCTTAATGTCAATATAGGTGCCTAAGGTTTGCACAATTTCAATTTGGGTACCTCAGATTTGATTGTATTTTCAATTTGGGTACCCAAGGTTTGGTTAGTTTCATTTTAGGTGCCTAAGATTTGGTTAGTTTCACTTTAGGTGCCCAAGATTTGAACTAATACTATTTTGAGTATTTTTACTTAAAATAATATTTTTTTAATAACCTAATTAGTAATGTTATACTAATATTTTAATAACCTAATTATTCATGGTAGTTCCCGAGTTTAAAGTCGGGTAATTTAATTCAAAGTCTTATTTAACGTCGCCGGTTAAAAAATGAGATTACTTGATCTACACAATGACGGAGTCAAAAAAATGTGTGTTGAAATTTAACGTGTTTGCGGCAACTTTGTGAGATTATCATCAATCTTTACCGGATTCTGTGGTTTTTTTTATAAGGTAAGAAAATTACCGTATTCTGTGTTGTATGTTGTTTTTTTAACTTCTTGGTTTGCGAATTAGGATACTGCTTGCAACACAAAATTTCAATACAAATTTTTTAATTGGCAATTCCATACAACTTGTAGCAATTAAGTTTGTGCAGTCTTGCGACACTAAAGATTGGTGGAGACGAGAAACTGTTAAGCACAAGCGATACCATGTTATTGAGTTATAGCCTCTACAAGTCTACAACTAACTCAAAATTACAATTTTACGGTTATTCTCTCTTAAATTAAAACATGGAGATATGTCTTTTTTTTGTGTAATATATTATATTTTTACGGTTATTCCGTCTTAAACTAAAATATGGGGATACAGTTCAATATATAGACTCGGCAGCAAAATCATTTATAGATAATATCATGACTAGTCATTAAAATATTCAAAACAATTATGTCAAATTTTTCCAAAAAAAAAATTGAACACCTTAACGAATTAACATATTAAGCAAAATATAATAATGTAAATATATTTTTTCGGAGAAAATAAAAATCATTTGTTAAAATATTATCTATACTTAATACTTAATAATTATAACACAATAATTATCAAGATTATTGAGATATTTTAATATTCTACATTACTTATTAGGTTAATAAAAAAATATTATTTTAAGTAAAATTACCCAAAATCGTAATTGTATTAGTTCAAACCTTGGGCACCTAAAGTGAAACTAACCAAACCTTGGGCACCTAAAGTGAAACTAACCAAACCTTGGGTACCCAAAATGAAACTACAATCAAACGTGAAGTACCCAAATTGAGATTGTGCAAACCTTAGGCACCCATATTGAAATTAGGCCAAACCTCAGGCACCCATATTGATAATTTTCCTTCTAAATATGTATTCTCTAATCTTGATTTTTATGTGTTTCAACTCTGTGCTTCACATTTTTACTATATTGTTAACAGTCTTAAACTTGTATGTGTGCTACATTTTCTTAAAAATTTCCTAATTAAAGAATCGACTAATTTCAAATATTTGTTTCAAGTAATTTAGTGTGTAGCTTCTTTTTCTGTGGGGCAACGGTAGGAATTTAGATTTTAGACAATGATTTTTTGCAGTTTTTTTTAGCCACGGCCTTTCAATGAACGCTACAGGATGAGTTTTCAGTTATATATGAGTATACCAAAGACGCAGCTGTATATAGTCGTACATAACCTGCTGGGGTGATGTATATAACCATCAACAAAGTCCACCTTTTGCAAACCATCCCACAAGGCGCACCTTCTTCGGTCTGTCGATCAGATATCACCTTTGGGAACGCATAGCTGAGGCAAGGGCACAAGTTTTTCACAAATTCTTATTTAAGACGGAGGTATCCGTCTTAAGCTTAAGACGGATACCATATTGTCTCACAAAATACCCATCAAGGGTGAGTGGAGAGCACATGGGGGGTGCCCACCTTGTCCCCTCTACTCATTTCCTCTCACAAAATACCCGTTGCAAGATCCGACCCGTCTTAAGCAAGACCTACTACAAGTTTTTAGTTATACATCATGTCAATGCCTATATTAGGGCCACAACTTAAGTCTTGAACTACCAATGCTATCGGAATACTTGTTTCCATACGATAAATTTTGTAGAACCTTGTAGGAATATGTGTCTGTATATATGATAGCTTTTCACTATATAAATTATAAATGTTTAATCAATGTTATAGGAAAGACGACCGTTCCGGAAAAGTTAGATGGTGTAGCCCGAGCATCGCCGGGCCCAAAAACTAGTATAAGAAAACAGTATTGCGTCTCATGGGGGGGTTGGATATATACCTGGCTTGTATTTGTTAGGGACCGGAGGTAAGTGCTGTAAGCTTTATGTAAGTGCAGGGATGACTTTTTCAGCCTTCATAAAAGTTGACGAATGCGTATTAACAAGCACATGAGCTTGTACTACCTTTTGGAGTCCAAGCTTTTGGGCCATTTACAACCATTAAGTCTTGCTTAAGGCGAGCATTATACGTCTTAAGCTTAAAGATGAGTCAAATACTATCAGATGGTAGTAATAAACACAAAAGTTTTGGTATTTTCTAGGGTAACAAATGAGATATTTTGTTTCAGCAAGTCTCATTTAAGACGGGTTGACCTGTTTTAACCTTAAGACGGGTCAAACCCTCCTCACAAAGAGCAAGTGGGGGGTTCCATTTGCCCTCCACTTGCCTCCCACTTGCTATTTGTGAGGCGGCTTGACCTGTTTTAAGCTATATGATCCAGATCATTATCTCTTATATTCGGATCCGGTCCATATCCCGAATCCATTTTATGGTAAAAAAAAGTTGCTTACCAAATATTAAAACTTTAGTTTTTGGGTTATGTTATAACTTAACATACTATTTGTTTTACATTAGTATACAAATGTTAAAAATAAAGATCTAAAAGATATCGAAATAAAGTTTCTTAAGATAAAGTAACGGTAACAAAGAATACTTTGCTACCAAAAAAAGTTAATGAGAAAGAAATCATGCTTAGTTTATGAAAATTTTTAAGAAATTGATATAGTCTTGCTATTTCTTTAAGTTAATTTTAAATTTTTATTTCAAAATAAAATAAAAATTGATACATGATAGGGTCTGGATCTCGACAGTATGGTATCATATCAGGTCCATTTCTACGCGTGTGGATCCGATCCATATCCACATCCACTGGATCCAAAATATTGCTATCCATATCCGACCTGTAGGATCTGGATAGGATTCGAGATCCACTGTCATCCCTACTTAAGACGGGTCGTTCCGTCTTAAATGAGAGTAAATTTGTATGTATTCGACCCATTTTAAATTTAAGATAGATAGTATTTGTGCCTCGTACATCATGAACTCCATCTCTTATGCCTAGGGATGGCAACGGGTTGGGTATGGGTCGGGTCTGGCAAGACCCATACCCATACCCGCTTCCGCACCCTTGGACCCAGACCCGACCCATATCCGCATGGGTATGAAATTGTTAGACCCATACCCATATCCGATGGGTATGGGTTGGGTCTGGGTCTACCCACGGGTCTAGTATTTTAGCTAGCTTGTACTTTTCTCCACTTCTCCTGTTTACTATTGTAGTGTCATATGTTTCATACATCAACTAAAATACAAGGGCCTATTTCAATTGACATTCTGGTAAAATCTTCCGACTTTTGGCATGAAATCATGCCACTTTTCTTTTCATTTTCAGTACTCCCTCACTGACTTACATAATAATAGTTTTCCACAAGTATTTTGCGGGTCTACGGGTTGGGTATGGGTCTCACAACTAAGACCCAAACCCAAACCCGATTTATTTTTATGAAACCCATACCCGACCCATACCCAATGGGTCTGAAAAATTAAGACCCAAACCCGACCCATAAGGGTCCGACCCGACGGGTTTGGGTCGGGTCTTGGACCCACTGCCATCCCTACTTATGCCCTCCCCTCCCTAATTTTCCTTTAAAAATGAATAGAGAAAAAACCGATGTTACTTTATATCTTACTTACAATGTTAATTTTTTTTTTAAAATTAAATAAAGTAAACCTTTGACGCTTTTTTTTTTAAAATAAAAAATAAAATAAAAGTTACAAATATATCTTACATAAATAATGTTTTCTTTCCACTTCTCGTGCATGGCCACCCAAGTTCTTCTCCATTACTAAAGTAGTTTGTCTCACTGAAGACGGGTACTATCCGTTACAAGCTGAAAACGGTTAGTATTCCTTTTACAATATGTAAGTACGGGGCTCCATTTGTCCTCCATTTACCCTCCCACTTGCATATTATGAGAGAGACACTTCTGTTTTCAGCTTGTGACGAATAGTGGTCGTCTTTAATGATAATTTGGGTTACGAAAATTAGCTTCACCTCTCATCACATGATTTTTCACATTGGTTAGAAAATTTTCTCCCCGCGTTGTTGTGATGATCAGTGCGTGAAGTACAAATCGTCTTAAAATTAGGGTGTTGTATACAATAATGTCAAAATTGTACTATACAATAACATCACACTTCAATAGTACTCCAATATAGTCCCTCACAAATTGTCCGATGACTATCTAGACCGCTACTCGGACAGAATCATCTCGTCTCCAGTGCCCGTCCACAAGCCCGCATCTAAAGCTAATATCTGTCAGACTACCTACTCCCTACACGAACGGAAATTGTCAAGTGAATCCGTAGACAATTTTTAAAAGATTTTCACAAGAGATAACGCATGTCAACCAAATAAAGTTGAGTAGTGATATCAATACACAAGAATAGGGAATATGAGTGACAAGCCCGCATGATCAAACAATATACAACAACATCAATCGAGCACAGAACAGTATCATCGGAACAAATCGGCTCAATCACAACCAAGGGTGGTTGCTATGAAATATAGTAAATAGTTAGTTAGATAGGAGGTAGTTAGTTAGTTAAAGTATATACCTACCTAGCTTCTTCTATAAATAAGATGCTAATTCATCTATTTCTGTAATAGATTCAGATATACAAATATATTACTTCTCTCTTCTTCCTCTCTCTACTTATAATTCTCTTCCATTTATAGATGTTATCTAGCTACATACATCTTCATATGGTATCAGGAGGAAAATCCTTGGTATAAAACCGCTTCCGCTTATCACAATCTTCTTGAAATCAAAACTACAGTTCATTATTAAATCTTTGATTCTGGTTTCATAATGCCTGAAATAACAGAAAACACATATTACTCACCATTAGATGATCCCTTGCTCTTGCTTCCGACTGATTCACATAATTTACAGTTAACAACCTTTAAATTTGATGGTACAAATTTCAGTCAGTGGCAACGAGAAGTAATACAAGCACTTCTTTCCAAAAACAAAGATGGGTTCTTGACTGGTGAATGTCCAGTTCCAGCCAGAACAGACATAAAGTATAATCAATGGGTTCGTGTTGATTTGCTGGTTTCAAGATGGATAATTAATTCTATTGATAAAACTTTGAGGGATAATTTTCAGTTTGTTAAATCTTCTAAGTATCTTTGGATTGAGCTTCTTGAAAGGTATGGCCAGCTGAATATTCTAGAATTGTATGAACTAAAGAAGTTACTTGTTAATCTCAAACAAGAAAATCTGTCTCTTGTTGAATATTATAGCAAAATTAAGAATGTTTGGGAAAATCTTGATGCTATGGATCCTATGCCTAGATGTTCATGTGGTGTTATAACAACTTGCACTTGTCATTTTGTGCAACGTCTAGTAGATAGAGAAACTCAGTCTAAGTTCATTCAACTGTTAATGGGTCTTAATTCAGGTTATGAACAAGTTCAGACCACATTGTTAGCCATGGAACCGTTACCACCTATAAACAAGGCATTGGGTATGTTGCAGAAAATTGAGAGACAAAAGATTATTAATGATACTGCTACTGATAATCTGGTTTCATCAGCTGCATATACTACTAGAAAGCAACATTCTGTTAAATTTGATCTTGGTGATTATAGCAAGAATGTTGTCCAAGGTGTTGGGTATAAAAGTTGTACACATTGTGGCAAAGGAGGCCATGATGTTTCAGAATGTTTTCAGCTTCAAACCTGCTTGTTCTGTGATGTCAAAGGGCATATCTTAGAAAATTGTTACAAGTTCAAAGCTCTTAAAGCCAAAAGAGGGAAATTCAAAACTAATAAACCAAGTGGTTATCACAAGGCTGCAAATAATGCTGAGCATGTTTCATTAAATCAAGATTCTGAGTATGGGTCATATTCTCCTTTTGATCCTATTTCTGGTCAAGTTTCTTCTTTCAACGAAATGCTAGGCTCTGGTTCTATGCAAACACCTAGTGTTCCTACAGAATCCCACACTTCTCATCCTGATTTTGTTCAAGATATTGTTAATTCTGTTTTAACAAAAGTTCTGCAAGCTTTGAAAGATAAGCCTGGTACTTCTTTATCTTCTGGTCAGTCTTCAGTAAGTTTTGCAGGTACGTTTATTTCTCATGCCTTTGCAGTGAGTCCTTTTTTGCATCATAAGCATTGGGTCATTGATACTGGTGCGTCTGATCACATGTCTTCTAATATTAATCTCATGCATGATATTAGTGTTCTTACTACTCCTATCTATGTTGCTCTACCTGATGGAACTGTTAAAACAGTTTATAAAACAGGCAAAGTAACATTGACTGATAAAATTACATTACTAAATGTTCTGATTGTTCCTGATTTCAAACATAATCTTTTGTCTGTTGGAAAATTAATATCATCTACTGGTTTAACTGTTATGTTTCTTGATAATGGTTGTTTATTTCAGGACCCTTCCAGTAAGAAGGTGATTGCTTTTGGTAGAAGAATTAGAGACTTATACAAATTTACTTTAGATAATTCTCATGCTTCAGTAGCTAGTTCTTTTCCTGTAGAGTTTAGTAGTGTTAATGCTGTAAAAGATGTTTCCCTTTTACATTCTAGACTTGGACACACATCTGTAGAGAAAATGAAACATGTTCATAATGGAAAGTTAAAAGATTTCAAAGATTTCTTTTGTGAAACGTGTGTTTTAGCTAAACATCATAGTCTTCCTTTTCCAAGAAGTGTTTCTCATGCTACTGCTTGTTTTAATCTCTTACATATGGATGTTTGGGGTCCTTACAAAGCTTCTTCTTTATGTGGTGCAAATTCCTTTTTAACTGTTTTAGATGATTATTCTCGTGCTACTTGGACTTTTCTTGTGCATAATAAAACTCAGGTTCCAAACTTAATTATGAGTTTTGTTCATTATGTTGAAACTCAGTTTCAAACCAATATTAAAGTCATTAGATCAGATAATGGAACAGAGTTTTTTCAAGAACAATGTAAGGTTTTCTTTGCTAGTAAGGGAATTGTTCATCAAAGGAGTATTGTTGGTAAACCCCAACAGAATGGTAGAGTTGAACGCAAACATCGTCATCTCTTAGACACTGCTAGGGCTCTCAGGATACAATCTGGATTACCTATTAAATTTTGGGGTGAGTGTCTTTTAACTGCTACATCTTTGATTAATAAGATGCCTTCTTTCTTGTTACAATGGAAGTCTCCTCATGAGATGTTACTTAGGGAAGTTCCTGATTATGATGTATTGAAGGTTTTTGGATCTCTATGTTATGCTTCTAAACCACCAACTATTAGAGATAAATTTCAGACTAAGGCTAGAAAATGTGTTTTCATTGGTTATCCACCTAATAAAAAAGGATATAAGTTGTATGATTTGGATGATCATTCTGTCTTTACAAATAGGGATGATATTTTCTTGGAGTCTAGATTTCCATTCAAAGAAACAAGCTTAAATGTTCCTGAAAATCCTGCCACTTTTGATACTTGTCCTGTTTATTTGCCAAATGATTTGGGAATGCAATTCAATACTGTTAATACAGATACTTGTAATAATGAGATTACTACTCTTCATGTACCCACTGATGTTGCTACTACTATTGTGATGTCTGATACTAATGATGAGTTAGTAAATGTTCTACCTCACACAAATGAAGATCTTCTTGATTCAACTAATGCTCAACAAGCTAGGAAGTCTGTTAGGACTAGATTTCCATCTGTTAAATTGGCAGGTTATCATTGTCCTCTTCCACCTTCACTTGCACATTCAAAGGACTCACCTCCAGTTGCCTCTTCATTTCACGTTCAAGTATTAAAGGAATTGGATATGTATGATCAAGCTTATGTAGCATCTCTTGGCAAAGTACTTGCTGAGAAAGAGCCTAGTTATTACAGTTAGGCTTGCAAAGATAACAGGTGGGTGGATGCTATGCAGCAAGAAATAGCTGCGCTTGAGCTCAATGAAACATGGGAATTGGTAGAGTTGCCTTCTAACAAGAAAGCCATTGGTAGTAAATGAAAGTCCATAGACCTTAATTAGACTCCTCTAATTAATTGCTAAATTACTTGTTAATTTAGTATTTAATGATCTATGTAACATGCATGCAAATATAAAGACATTTATATAAGAGAAGAAATTTCCTCACATTGATATGGAAAATATAAGGGCACAACAAGAACTCCTTTTTGTTGTTCTTAAGCTACAAATATGGATGAACACAAACAATCTCCAAAGTAGAAGATCTCCTCTAAGTTGCACCAAGATAAACCCAAATAATCTACTCTTATTATTAACTAGATAATAAGATAGATATTATACTACTAATACTATGACTATATTACTACACTAGTAATACTTAGTAAATATTAGTATTTGAGAGTTTTTAGTGAGAGGAAGAATTTTAGAGAGAAGTATGACAATTGCACAAAATGAAGTAGTAAAAAATGAACAACAATTGTTCATTATAAAGGCCATTTGGCCGGACCACATTGTCCAAAATTGGACTCTTATTTTGTTCAATTTGATCACATGCATTAGAGTGGAGTGTTGTAGTATAAGTGATGATTGTTTTCAACTTGTTATGTCACTTTCAATTAGTAACTAAAGAGTATAAACAAGAACAACAATCATCACCATTCTAACTACAATCCAACCGGCCACAATGGCCTAGTTTGGTCCATTTTGATTTTTGATATTTGTCTCACAAATACTTATTGATCATATGGTTAATTATCTTGTATAATTAAGTGTTAATTTGATCATATAACAATTATATGACTCAATTAAATAAATAATATGTACTTAACATTTTAAGTAATATTTTACCATTATATCAATATATAATGGGTCCCACAATGCTTGGTTAATTTATTTTACAACTCCTTGTAAATATAATTAACTAATTACCTCTATCTCAAAACCTCAACTAATTTAGTAATTTAACGATTAATTACTAAGTTAAATCTTATTTAATCGTATTAAAATAAGATATAAATTTATTAGTCAATTATCGCATAATTGAAAAATAAGTTTAATCGAATTTGAGTTCTTAACTCAATTTCTAACAATTAACTCTCGTACATATCGAATATATGTAATGTACTAATTAACTGTATCGTATACAAATAATTAGTTACTATTTGGATTTCATCCTTTAGGTGTGACCGAAAGGGATCAGTTGATCACCGCCGTCATACGACAATAACGTCAAACTCTAGTCAGCCAACCGTTATTGATTTACGTTAATCAACTGACTAATCATATATATAGTCAATAAATATCCCAATTATATTCCTTAATAAGATTTATTATGTGGCGCACTATTGTGGAGGACACCTACTCCAACAGTAAATGGGTATATAAAGTGAAGCACAAAGCTGATGGATCAGTTGAAAGACTAAAGGCAAGATTAGTTGCACAAGGGTTTAATCAAATAAAGGATAAAGACTACAAATTCACTTTCTCTCCTGTTGCAAAATTCACAACAGTAAGGGTGCTACTTGCTCTGGCTGCTATCAGGAGATGGCCTTTATTCCAGCTAGATATTAACAACGCCTTCTTACATGGCTTCCTAGATGAAGAAGTATACATGAAGCCTCCATTGGGGTATACTAAGGCTGCTAAAGGACAAGTTTGTCGACTAAAAAGGTCTTTATATGGACTCAAACAAGCATCTAGGCAGTGGAATATAGAGCTTACTAAATTTCTTCTTAGCATGGGTTTTTATCAGTCCAAACAAGACTACTCATTGTTCAAGAAGACCAATACTGAGACCAAGAAGCTTACTATGTCTTGGTCTATGTTGATGATGTGCTCTTAACTGGAGATAATTTGGAAGAAATTCAGTGTTTAAAAGAAGCATTGCATAAGAAGTTTACAATAAAGGATTTAGGGATAATGAGGTACTTCTTGGGCTTGGAGGTTGCTCGAAATGACAGTGGTATAATGTTGAATCAAAGGAAGTATATTATGGATATAATACAAGATGCAGGCTTTGAAGACACTAAACCAGCTACCTTTCCAATGCAAAAAGGACTTAAATTGTCCATTGATGAAGGGGATTTATTATCTAATCCTGAAGTTTATAGGAGATTAATAGGGAGGCTCCTATATCTGAGGCTCACTCGACCTGACATTGCATATAGTGTTCAACACTTGAGCCAATTCCTGAGTCAACCCAGGCAGCCTCACTATCTTGCTGCACAACATCTGGTTAAGTATCTTAGAGGAACAGTTAATGCAGGACTGTTTTATCCAGCTTCTTCTTCCTTGGTACTGAAAGATTACTCAGACGCAGACTGGGCTACATGTGCTTACAGTTGTAAATCTCTTAGTGGTTACTGTGTCTTCTTAGGACAATCCATGGTGTCATGGAAGACGAAGAAGCATAGGACTGTCAGTAAAAGTTTTGCTGAGGCAGAATACAGGAGTATGAGCTACACAACCAGTGAATTAGTGTGGTTGGATGGTGTGTTACAGGATTTGAATGTTCAGGTTCCTAAGCCTATCACCCTGAACTGTGACAACCGAGCAGCAGAGCACATTGCTCAAAACCCAAGGTTTCACGAAAGGACGAAACATCTAAATGTCGATTGTCACTATGTCAGAGATAAACAATGTGAAGGTTTCCTACAAACACAACATGTGAGGAGTGGACTGCAGATCGCTGATATAATGACAAAACCATTGGGCACGCAAGAACATAATTTCTTCTCTGCCAAGATGGGGCTACTTTTTCAAGCTGATGGTACAGCTTGAGGGGGGAGTATGGAATATAGTAAATAGTTAGTTAGAATATAACTAACTATTATAGGAGGTAGTTAGTTAGTTAAAGTATATACCTACCTAGCTTCTTCTATAAATAAGATGCTAATTCATCTATTTCTGTAATAGATTCTGTGACACCCTCAAATTTGCGGAAAGAAAAAAAATAATTTAATACATAAAAGAAATATGATAATACATAATCGAAGGTGTCATAAAATAAAAAGGGTCATTACAAAACGGAATAATATTCTACAAAAGAAATATACAAGACGGGAGACATATCTCCCGTATAAATACGGAAATAAAAGAGTGTATAATAATATACAAACTATGAACCGAATATAGGTCCAAGGTAAATACTTCGCTCGCTAGCTCGTCAATGTACCCAAAATATGCATCACCACCTGTTCGACCGCATTAAATAAAAACACGGAAGCCACAGTCAGTGGGGAGTAACTCCGAGTTCTCACAGCCACGAAATGTCGAGTTTAATTAAACATGAATAACATAAAAGCAATGTATATGGAAAATACAAAACCTTAACATATATGATATGCTTTTCATGTTATGAAACAAATAACTAACATATAACCTAGCATATGAAAAGCATCATGTGAATCCTGTAATAAATATAACCCGAGGTAGGGAAGATGGTATGCTAGCTCAGAGGTTCCTCTCAGAAACATGGCCGTGATACACTCAAACCCTATCAACACGTAATCATGTGAATCAGTTAACAACCAGTAATCCAAACTCTATCAATCTTAGCCGGCTTGCATCTCACCTTCTAAAACTCATAGAATCATACAAACATGAAAGACCAATACTTCTACAAACAGTCATAAGTTCTTAGTACAGTCAATAGTCGACTTCTGTAACTCGAGGCTATACCACAAGGTAGGAAAACATCCTAGTCCTAGACTGATCAGACCTAGCGACAACAGCTATTCCATTCCACGTCCCATGACATAACCGTCTATGAGAAACTCTACTAGGCGACCCCCTAAGCAGAGATGGCTAGTACTTAAGCTGGCTCCGTTCCCAAAGTGGATAAGGCAGCCATGCCCCGACTGGGATATAAACCCACCAAGCCGAGACACAAAAGCTATCAAGCGATAAACTCCGTATGCTCGTTAAAGATAGTATGGCCTATCAATGTCATGGTCCAAGATACTCATTTAGAATTAGAATGGTCAAGACGCCAGATACTCATAATTCTCTATGGGTACTTAGTCAACACGACATATATCATACAATTAAACAGTCACGGGAAAAACATCCTATCATGTGACTAATTGCATATAAATCATAATCAAATATCATATCGCCTCATATCTACTAAGGCTAAAATCATTAATTAAATACCACCTTACTTGAAGACAAATCCCCGACCCGAGTCCCGCGACGGGTCATCAGTCAAAACGGGGCTGACTAGATCTTAGTTTGACCAAACCCGTTTGGGCAAACCGGCTAGAAACAGAGTCTTTTCCACATAGACTTGAACATAAAATCAACATATTCATTACATGTTATTTATTAAAAACTTCTAACATGTGAATTATTATAACATCCCAAAACCCCGTTTGACTTAACTGATATCCAATTAAACTACGATCTCGTCTTATAATTTCTAACATGTGAGAAATAATAATTTTATGAAAAACCCTTTTAATTAAATATTTTACTTATTAATATTTCTCACTTGCTAATTATTACAAAACACGATAAAAATGACGATAACTCAAAAACCGTCACAAGTCCCAAAGTGGGACCCACGGGCTGACTTTTGGGCCGAACCCAACATGGGCCTGAATGGGCCCACGGGCCTGTTTGGGCTGTTTTGACAGATTTTCCAACTTTTACTAAAACCGTTTCCTAATATTTCCCGCATGCTTTAACATAAATAAAACCCGTCAAAACAACAACCAAACAATCAAACATCGACACAACCCAAAGACCAAAACCCGGACCCACCCTTGACCAACCCAGACCGGCCTGGACCGGGCCTGAACCGGCCTGGTTTGGGTCCGGTTTGGCTGATTTTCCAGCCCCCCCCCCTTACACGGTTCAACAACATCAAACCCCAAATAAATTTCAACATGTTTTAATTATCAAACAACCATTTTAACATCCATTCATACAAAAATCATGATTTTAAATAATTCATCCTAATATGTCAAGAACAACCAATATGTTATAAATTCATAAAAACATAATAATAACCACTACTTAACATGTTACTAACTAAAAGTCCATAAATCATAATAACATGTACAAAAACAAAAGATGAACTAAAAACAAAAGAAACAAAAGCTAAAGGCTATGTTACTAACTAAAATCATAAATAACCATAACATGAACAAAAACTAAAGGCTATGTGACATTAATTCGTCGAGTAAATCGGAATTGTTACCTTAGCTAGCAAAACCAATTAGCACCAAAAATAATAAGAAGTATAAACCAAGAAACCCTCCTACTAATCTTCACCCAAAATATACGAGTCTCCAAACCCGTCTTCAAAATCTTCCCCTATAAGAAATAACAAGGAAAACATTATTAGAACAAAAATATGATTTTCCATAATTAAAGTGTTGAAAACGATTTTGTCGGAATTGAAATAAAACCGTACGTGAAGATGAGGAGCGAAGAGGAGATCCTAGAAATATAAGTTAGAACGGATTTAATTAAGAAATGAAGATTTTATGAAGGTTTTGCTCAAGAACGATGAAGAACAATTGAAGAACGCGAAGAACAAATGAAGAACGATGAATAAAGTGATATTTAGATCTTAATTTGATTTGTTGAAAAATGAAAAGTTGTTAGTGAGTAAAGAGTGGTGTTTGGACCGTGTACATATAGGGAAAAATGGATGTCGGGTTTTGAAATTGTTGTTACGTAATTGACTCAGGTTTAATAATTATTTTACGGTAATCGATTAAATATAATTCGATATTAAGTTAATTACACTAAATATCTAGATATTATGATATTGTAATCAAAAGTAATGAAAATATCAAGCCCTATTAGAGGGTGGAAGAGCCGTGTGGAATAGGCAAGAACCGGGTCTGATTTCGAGCGTTTTGCGTAATTTTCGTTAACTGATCGATAAAGTTGAAAATATCTAAGATATTCTTATTAGTTTAATCAAAAGAATTAAACTATCTCATGTGAGTGGAAAACGATGACATGGGCGCGTGACTAATGCCAAAGTCGAGTTTCGATTTTGTTGCGCGCATTACGATGCGTCGGGAATAGTTAAATGACGTTTGGTTAAAAACCGTAAACGTTATTCTTTAAATTCCGAATAA
>JAIUZE010016198.1:0-13852 GCA_022085475.1 Heliosperma pusillum | reverse complement strand
TCCCGGTGTTTTCCCCCGTACTATTGCTCGACCCTTGCATGGTTTCTCTGTTTTGGGTGGACCCGTCTGTACTTATCCCATTTTTGGCAGTGAGCTTGTGGCGAGGAGAGTGACTAAGACCATTGAGCTTATGGACTTAGTCGCGAGGATTGAGGACCCGCAATGCGAGTTGGTTTTGCTTCGAGCTTGTACTGGTGTTTCTAAGCTCTATTTTTCTCTTCGTACTCGCCCCCCAGGAGTATTTGGGTCTATCCATCTCCGCTTTGATGCGGCACTTTGTTCTAGCTTGGAACGTATTGTCACCGCGTCTGGGTCTGGTTTTAGGGATTGGCAGTGGCGCCTTGCCACTTTCCCTTTTCATTTAGGCGGACTTGGTGTTTATGCTGCAGGAGATGTTTTACACTATTCTTTTCTGGCTTCCCGTTTGCAGTCTGCAGTTTTGCAGGCTACGCTCCTGCGGCCTTCTGGTATTATATGTGCTGGTCCTACTTTTGATGATGCCTTGCGGGTGTTTTCGGAGACTACAGGTTCTGATTTTTTACGTGATACTTGTGAAATCACTGCCCCTAAACTTATGAAGAAATTGGCAGATATATATATTTCAAGACGGTTGCTGCATTTTTAGAATCTGTTTTCTCTTTGACACTGCGTCAGCTTGCGTTGTGGATGTCTCAGCAGGGTGCTTACTCCTTTGATTGGTTACGTGTGGTTCCTATCTCTGGGTTGGGTCAGACTATGAACATGAGGACTTACCGTTGTGTGCTGGGGTATCGACTGGGTGTTCTGATATTCGCGGTATCTAGGCCTTGTCCTACTTGTTCTCGGGTTTTTGCTGATGATGTATATGGGGACCACCCTGTTTCTTGTACTGGTACTGTGGGGGTTAAGCATCGGCATAACCTCGTTCGTGACACCTTATTCGACATCTATTATAGATCTGGTATTTCTGCAGGTAAGGAGGTTGATATCAGTTTGGTTGACGGGCTCCCCACCAACTTCATGTAAACTTTTCATTTCATTTTATTTTAATGAAAGCTGTGCGCATATTATAAAAAAATATAAAAAATAATAATAATAATATTACTAAAACGAAATCGCTAAATTCGCGGGTGTTACATCATGGGCAGGAGCAAAGTCGATCACTAACATAGGCAAAACCAAAACCAACATAACACTTTTGTCTTTTAGAAAATCTTGATTTTTGCATTGTTGGGAAGGCATGCTTTGCACCTTTTACACTTATGTTCAATGACTCTTTACCTATATTACAGTACAAGAATGATGTACTACCCATTATCCAAAAAAAATTATAGCCCAACCCATAAATGCAACATCGTATCCCACAATGCTATATATCATTTATATTATATTATACATATATAAAAATGTGAATGAAGATTAAAAAGCAGTATGACTTTGCGTAAACAGCTAAAATTTGATTAAGTTTTGGGTTATTTGATAAGAATAATCTCAACTATGCCTCTCCTGCTTGTATTATTCCCAACTTTTTAATAACCCTGAATAATCCAAACTATATAATCATTTAGCTTCAATCGCTTTGGTGGAAGGGCAGCCTGTTAAACAGGTTACCCCTTATACTTAACTCGTTTTAAAACCTTATTTTACTAACTTATTCATTTCCTTTTTCACTCTTTCACCTTACCCTTCTCATGTTTACCTCAGTGGCTCAGTGATCATCATCTTCATCATCATCCTTCATTTTCCTTGATAGGTGATCATTGCATTCCTCTTTAAGACCCAAACAAAGCCTTAGCATTTAGAATTTTAGGAGAAATAGTAAACAGAAGACAGGTCCACGTATAAGATTGGCATAAGTTAATCAACAAAATTCGGATCTCCACGAAACACCTCAAATTTTCATCAAACCTTTACTCATAATCTCCATATTCGATCAAACCTAGAAACCATGTCTTCTGTCTTCAATGGTGATGAAACGACGCTGTTTTTTGGTTTCGTAGGTGCTGGTGCAACTCTCATATTTGTAAATGAAAAATTCGTAGAGTAGGATTATCAATTTGGTTTAACATATTTGTGCCCAAAGAAACACATAAAGTATGAAGATCCAAATTACACCTCATAGAATCCTACCTAAACGAGGTAGGATCCTTAGCGCACAAGGTAGAAGCCTAAGAGAGGTAGGATCCTCTTCTTGATTGTGTTAACTTGACCTACGCTCCCGGAAGGAATAGCGATTGATCTCCTCTTATTCTTCCTCTTCCTCTTCACCTTCACCTCCACCTCCGTCTCCGCCCTCGTCTTGTTGCTCTTGATAAATAAGATTTCCCCTTGCCTAGTATTTTGGAGGGATTGAAGCGACATCTTTTGCATCTCATAAATCATTTGCACATGACTCATTGAAGCATCATCCGCTAAAGAGTCAAGTAAGGTGGTAGAGTGATTGTAGTTGAATAGATTTTCTTGAGTCTACAAAAAGTGTTAGTGTAATAGTAATTATACATGGCTATAATTAACAAAAAAATAATGACATAAGCTACTTGAATTGTAAGTCACTTACCAATAAAGAGTAGTCCGAAGCGGTAGGATAGTAGTAATGTCGAGATTCATAGTTGCCTTAAACCTCATTGGACCGAGGACTAATGATTGGGATAGAGATGGAACGAAACCATATCATGTAGGAGTCGGAGTAGCTAATGTAGCCATTGTATGGAGTCCCTTATTGAAGCAATTACTTCTTCTGGTTCATCCACCTTTCAGTGCTAAGTTTATGGAGAGTTACATAATTCTTCTCTTTTCCACGACGATCGTACGCATGGAACTTCAAACACGTCTCACATAAAGGTGGTATCGTTGGATGCAAACCGAAGTGTCGAACAACCCTCTCGGCGTAATGCCATTCAACTATCTCAAAGCAAATGAGAGGTGCTTTAACAATCCACTCCTCTACATCTTCGCTACATATCCCTGGTAGATGGCTAAGCACATTTTGGGTGTAAGGTTTCCATGTGAACATGCTTTCTATCATGCTATTCAAAGCATGTCCATAGCCTACTAACCCAGATTGGTGATCAATGTAGATACGCTCTACTCTAAGCCATTTGCACCCCAAGGGATCAATTCTCGCTTGAATTTGTGACCCAAGTAGATATTGTGTTCCTGGCATCGATACCTCAATTGATCTAATTTTAGTTGGTCGACCAATGGTTAGTCTTTCCCAACTCCAGAATTGCAACAACATAAGACATCCGGAAATGGTTAAAGCCTCTTTTTTGGAGGCTACACACAGGTTGCGGTATAAGTAGGCTAGTACTCCGCTACCCCAACTATAGTCGCTCAATAGAGTCAAATCAGTTAAAAGATGGAAGTAAATAAATTGAACTTGATTACCACTCTTATCCGGGAAGAGTACGGCTCCAATCAAGTAGAGTAAATAAGCTCTAACAAAGTAATGAAGTTGTTGCTCGGTGTAAGGATATGGAAAGCGTTGGAATATACGTATTAACCAAGATAGCTTGATGGCGTTTCCTTTTATATCCTCTTTAGGTGGAGCAATACCCAAATAATGGTTAAATAGTTGCATCCAAGGTTGTTCACCATTACAAGTTATAGGCAACCCACCAACCTTTAAACCTAATAACACATTAATGTCTTGTAAAGTTATACCAACCTCGCCAATTGGGAAATGGAAAGTGTGTGTCTCTTGGCGCCATTTCTCAACCAAAGCCATTATTACATCCGCGTCCATGGGTACAAACGATAGCCTATCAATTCCATAAAACTGGGTCCCTTTAATAAAATCAACGACTGGTTCAGGAGGATTAAACTTTTTCTTTGAAAGAAGGTGTGTCATACGAATTAGCCATGACCAATCCTTCAAAAAAGGAAACAAAAAAAAGATTGTCATAGCGGAAATTATATAAACGCCTAAGGAATAATAATTACCAAGTAGATAGGTTTTACCTCTCCTTCCAAAATGCAAGAACTTCTATGTTGCGATTGAAGATTAACTATAAGCGGAAATTGTGGCTCCATTTTATCTGCAATAAAAAAGGGTTAAATACAATAAAAGTAATAAGGTTAAAATACAATATAAGTAACAAAATCCACTTTGTTTTATAAACATTACCCCTCGGGGGCCGATGAAGAAGCCTTAGAAGAAGTACAAGACCGTTTGTTATGCCCCTCTACATTGCATTTACTACATGTAACGGTCCCCTTCACTACTTCATCCATCTCGTTACGGATTCTTTTAGATTTTGGTCTTCATTCACCTCTTTTTAAAGCGGGATTAGGTTTAAGTTTCGGTCCACTCCACGGCTTCCAATAACCTTCGTTGAGTACGGGATAGAATGTAACACGATATGAACCAAAGTACTCTTCACAAGAGTACAATGGATCCACAAATTGATCACAATCAATAGCTTGGGAGTGGCGCACCGCCGTAACATGAGAACATGGGTAATGTAGGTTTTGCCATTTGTTACATGTACAAGTCGTTTTCTCGAGGTCTATCTTGTGACCACGGTTTGCCATGCTTCTTTCACGGCGTCCTTGCCTTGTAACCACCCCATAAAGACCCGCATGACGATCATAACATGTCACCTCATGGTGAGCACCTATTTCATCATTTTCATCAAGTTTGGCGGTTATTTTTTCACTCCATTTTAAACCGTTAGCCATTCTAATCCTAACAATTTCACACCTATCAACAAATTACTTATTAACTCGTGTGAAATTTGCCTTCACAAGAACTTGAATGGGAAGAAATATCACACTTTTCAACATACCAGTGAAACATTCACACATGTTGGTGGTTTTTAAACCATATCTTAAACCACCATCATGTGCAAGACACCATCTACTTAATTGAAAGAGCAAATCTTTGACATTGCCAAAGAAATTTACCTAAGAATGCTATGATAAATTACTTTGAGCAAACTCTTGATCAATGTCGTGAACAAAGTCTTGAAATAAATGAATTGAAAGAGCAAATCTTTGACATTGCCAAAGAGAACCAACTTCTAAAAGCCAAATAAGGGAAGTTAAACTCTAAAGTTATGCCTAATTCAGCTGCAACTTCTGAGTCCACGAATGCTGAGAAAATAGCTCTTGAGTCTAAAGTTATAGCTAATGAAGCTATAATCTCAGAGTTAAAACTCAATATTAAACATCTTGAGGCCAAGGTTATAGCTAGTGAAGCTATAATCTTAGAGTTGAGAAAAGCCGATATGTGACAACCCTCGCGATAGAGGAAATAAAACATAACAAGCATGCAATTTATATAGCGGAAAATACGATATTTTTGAAACTTTTTACATGCCAAAAGAAGAGTACAAGGAATGTCAAATAATTAGAAGCTAAAGTATAATATACTACAAAGAAACGTAGTCTCTCAAAACGTTATCAAACATCACAGTTGTTTAGGAAACTAGCTAAGAACGTCTATGGGTGAATCGTCGAGACCAACGCTCGCTAGCTCACACCTGAACCCAAAAACAAGCAAAATCCATCCAAGCAACCTGCCATTCATGAAAACATGAACGCCACAGTCAGTGGCGAGTAACTCCGGGTTCTCCCAACCATATCACAAAATACATACTTAAACGGTAATATAAAGTAGAAGCATACATATACATATATATATATATACATATATATATATATATATACATGTGAATTACGAGAAGGATAAATAGGCATTTCAATATATAAAGATATAGGTACATGAAGTATAAAACGGCAATCATCATATTATAGACAGACTCGGGGAAAACACCCTTAGGCAACTATATACTCACTAGGGCTTGCATCTCACCGATGGCGGCATATACTTGATAAGATAGAGACCCGACATATAAACAACGCCACGTCATCCAACGGTCACAAATAATCAACATAAAAAACGTACGAATACGGTGACAACATCTCTCACGGTTAATGACACGCACTAGCACCATGTACATAACAAGTATGATCAATTCGCATCCACGGGAAAAACATTTTCCTGAACGCATACACGATTAACATTTCGTATATGTAGACTCATTTCCTCCCGGTAGGACGACGATAATATTACGGTTCTAGTCTAAACCTGGCCAGACTCTCAGAATAAACATGTTTTGATTCGACATGCGATAAACATTTTGCCTCCAAGACTCGGTCAAACACAGAAGTCGAGTACCCTAAATTCGGTCAACCTTCACGAAAGAGGCGGAAAGAGCACAAGCATCATAAACAAGAGGTACGCTACATGCAATGACACCACCTCGCAAAGATACGACATTTGACGGCCGGGTCGATCAACGCATATTGTTCGCCTCCCAACAACATCGTCATATTTTCACTAAAACATGCATTCAAGCATTAGGGATATATCTCCTCATTCCCACATTCCAGTCTAATGAGCGAGGAGGTATAGCCAGGGAATGAGAGTTCATAGCACCTAACAATTAGTGCTCAAATCATAACATATGTAAAACTGACTCAAAGGGGGGACATATTAAAAACCGTCACAAAACATGTGATATAAGCGAATGGGATATCATATATTCTAAACATGAATATTTAATGCTATTACGTAAATTTATACGATAAACGAACCATGCAAACTATTATAAATGAAAGTATAAGAAAAGAATAGAACGAGAAAGGCAGTGTGTGCGAGCCGGTCAAGTGGACCGGCCGCCGGCTACTCGGCTGGCGTTTTGGTAAAAAATGAAAACTATTGAAAATACAGAGTGATCCAGCCGGTAAGTGGACCGGCTGCCGGCTACCCGGCTGGACCATATATCATTTGAGAAAAAGAAGAAGGATAAGGGGGAGTAACTCCGGGTTCTCCCAGCCAAGCAACCTCTTCATCCATGAAAACATGAACGCCACAGTCAGTGGGGAGTAACTCCGGGTTCTCCCAGCCATATCACAAATAACATACTTAAACGTTAATACAAAGTAGAAGCATACATATATATATATATATACACATGTGAATTACGATAATGATAAATATGCATTTCAATATATAAAGATATAGGTACATGAAGTATAAAACGACAAGCATAAGATTATAGACAGACTCGGGGAAGACACCGTTAGTGTCATATACTTGATAAGATAGAGACTCGACATATAGACCACGCCAAGTCATCCATCGGTCACAAAGAATCAACATATAAACATCCATCCAAACATACAAATATGGTAACATAATCTCTCACGGTTAATGACACGCACTAGCACCATGTACATAGCAAGTATGATCAATACACGTTCACGGGATAAACATTCCCTGAACCATACACGATAAACATTTCGTATATGTAGACTCATTTCCTCGTGGTAGGACGACGATAATAATCTGGTCCTAGTCTAAACCTGGCCAGACTCTCGGAATAAACATGTTCCGATTCGATATGCGATACACATTTTGCATCCAAGACTCGGTCAAACACAGAAGCCGAGTACCCCAAATTCGGTCAACCTACACGAAAGAGACGGAAAGAGCACAAGCAGTATAATCAAGCGGTACGCTACATGCAATGACACCACCTTGCAAAGATACGACATTTGACGGTCGGGTCGATCAACGCATTGCGTTCGCCTTCCAACAACGTCGTCATATCCCAACTAAAACATGCATACAAGCATAAAGGATACACCTCCTTGTTCCGACATTTCAGTCTAACGAGCAAGGAGGTATAGCCGGGGAATGAGAGTTCATAGCACTTAACAATTAGTGCTCAAATCAAAACATAGGTAAAACCGACTCCAAGGGAGACATATCAAAAACCATCACAAAACATGCGATATAAGCGAGTAGGATATCATATATTCTAAACATGAATATTTAATGCTATTACGTAAATTTATACGATAAACGAACCGTACAAACTATTATAAATGAGAACATAAGGAAAGAAGTAGAAGAAGAATTCAGGTGGTGCCTGCCAGTCAAGGTGATCGGCCGCCGGCTACCTGGCTGGTACTTTAGCAACAATCGATAATTATCAAAGATACAGGGTGTCC
The DNA here is from genome assembly GCA_022085475.1 of Heliosperma pusillum. Classification (NCBI taxonomy): domain Eukaryota; kingdom Viridiplantae; phylum Streptophyta; class Magnoliopsida; order Caryophyllales; family Caryophyllaceae; genus Heliosperma; species Heliosperma pusillum. The sequence continues at coordinate 5,851 of JAIUZE010016198.1, read as the reverse complement.
CAGGTGGTCAAGGGGACTGGCAGCCGGCTACCCGGCTGGGACCATATACCATTTGAGGAAAAGAGGAAAGATAGGGGATGTCTCAGCCGGTCAGCTGACCGGCAGCCGGTCGGCCGCCTAAGACTTACTTATCACCAAAAATATCTCGAAACACCAATTTCACATCAGCCACGTCCCAGTCGGTATGCTAACCGGCGGCCAGTCGGTCGTCTGAGACCAACATCTACACGGGAATCATCGCACAACACCAATAATCATCCATATTCATCAACAACCATCAACAACTTTCAACAATCATTAACCATTACAAATTCTAACAATACTCATCTATTTCTAACCATATTCACTAATATCAAAACATATTAAATGCCTAATAATTGTCACTAGACATTTAGTAAAGATCAATTAAAGCATCAAAACATGTATTGATATCGAGTAACCCTTCACCGTTACCTTTGTGCGTCTTCAATCGTCTTCCAAGTCTTCCTCCACGAGGTAGTAATCTTTGTCGGGGTTTTGAAGGTCTCCACCTACACAAAGACAACAAAAGATGAATATAATTCACCTTTGAGAAAGTCGGATAAATTGAAAATGAGAAAGACGGTAATTTTATTACCACAAAAGGTGGAGGACGATAAGAGGGGAAAATTATGATGAAAATTAAAGGATTTGGGTGAGTAATGAATGAGTAGTGATGAACTTGAGTTTGATCAAAAATGGGGTTAGGGTTTTGGTTACTTGGTCAGGAAGAAGGTGACTGGAAAAAGAATGAGGGAGTTAGGGTTATAAGGTGAGTGGAGAAATATGGGGGAAAAAGCCCAAAAGCGGCTTAAGGCGTAACCCACACGGAATTCCGCGTAAAGTCCGAATACGAAATCGGATTTGCTAAAGTAGACACGGAAACTAAGTTCTAGATTAAATCTAAAATTACGCTAACTAGTATCCGTATAATATTTTTAAAATAAAATATGGTACATTTGCGGGTGTTACAATCACCCCAACTTTTAAAAAGTTTCGCCCTCGAAACTTGAGAGTAGAAAACAAAAGTATCAAAGACAAGAATCGGTTTTCAAAATTAACACGAAAGCTTTTACAAGATAAACATTTATGAAACGATGTTCTTCTCGAAAACGGTTTAAGAGATTTTTCATAAGTGCGAAACTTTATTTACGAATCACAAGAGTGTCTGTCAAACGAGAACTCTAGTTGTCCAAATCAAAGTAATGTCGAAATAGTGAAATCAAAAATCAAAACAAGCGTTAGTAAGTGCAGGACTAGTCACCAGACGTCTCCAATAACAAGTCCAAACATCCAACCAAACACAAAATCCAAATGTAAAAGAAAAAGAAATCTATTTTCTCCAAAAAAAAAGAGGGTACACAATCCATCTTTAGACTTCTTTGAAAAGTTAAATTAGAAATACAATATGGAAATTTGGAGGTTTTCTCAAAGATAAAATCAAAATAAGAAAACATTACACATACATAGAACGACTCGAACATCAAGTTTACAAATCACGATACTAAGGGGTACGTCCAACAAGCTAAATGGACCAAAAAGGGGAAGGATTGAAGAGTAGCAACTTGAGCAAGGGTCAATTCGAGGGAAAAGAGAGGTATGAACTCTAAACCTATCTCTCATCCATGATAATTCAAAGGTCGCTCGTAACTCGACTTCACCAACTTCACGAATAAAATAGTCCTCAAGAGAATGTAATTTACCCAAGTTACACCTCAACATTTTCAATCATTAGATTCCTACTAAAATCTTTCATAACCACGAGACCTCAAGTCACCAACCTAACCATTCAAACTTAATTAGCATTGACTAAGGTCCATAGCTTGTAATCTGCAGGAGAGGTCCTTTAATGTACTATAGTATCCTTAGATTCATCATACTTTATCTGAAACCACTAACCAAAGATCGAAATCCCATCTTAGGGGACCACATCTACTAACATCCACTAGGTGAACAGTCCTTACCATAAAATCCTCTGATCCAATTTATTCCAAAACTCATTATCCAAAATTTACAATGGACTTCTCATCCTCAAAAGTCAAAACACAATACCTCAAGAAGGGTCAGGTACTGATCCCAAATCACTTATATTTTGCCAAACATATGGCAATGTGATCATAATCAAATTATTTGGTTCAATAAAAATTAAAATGCAACGGTCTTCGCTTATGAAAATATTCCTCATGTTTGGTCACCAAACTCAAATTCCACAAAGTAATTATTCCTGTTAGGGTCCAACATTTAAAGACAATAAATTCCCAAATAACCTTTAAAGCAATCACTATAATCCTTAACAACAATAAACTATCACCAGGCTCAGTTCGATCCTCAAAATGATATTGCAACATCAAGTTTCAAAGTCTAAAACCGCCAAGAGAGGTTCAACCTAAGTTTATCCTCAATTCCTTATAATCAACTAAACATGAAACTAGTTCAATAAGGCGGTTAGATACCATATTTGAAATATTTTCAAAACAGATCTACTAACTCCTTACATTAGCTAATAAGAAAACTACCTCACAAGAGAGTAGAGAAGGCGGACATGATACAAGGAACGCTAGGAGGCATCGTCAAGCGACTACGATAAGATGGAAAGGATGCAGGCGGAGAAGGAAGACGAGGTTGATCTAAGGAAGTGAACCTACCAGTCACGATCTCCGGGTTAGCATCAGCTTCGGCTCAGCTGAGTACATAGATGGATCCTTTAGCTTTGGCACCGGGTGCGGGAGTCTGACGATCGGGGCACTCACGAAAGCGGTGACCCGGCTTCTTACAAAAAAAGCAAAAGAAGGGCCTATCATAGCATCCTACTCCGGGGTGAACGGGTTTCCTACAACCGTCACAAATTCGTCCTTGATCTTGAGCTTGAGGGGGAGCTAAGTAGAGGAAAAAGAGGGAAGAGTCCTCCCTCTACTACACTACCTATTTGGAAGGTCAAAGGAGAAAAAAAAGAGTTGGATATAAACTCATTCTTTACACTTCTCATCATCACAATTACTTTCACAAAATATTAGCAGTAATATTGGCATTCATTCTAGCACAAGAAAAACCATTTTTTCATAGCATCTTGGGTGCAATGATTAGGAGAATATCGATCTCGATATTTGTTCTTAGGCCATATTGCTAGGACCAAAGGTTGATTCTAATCTTTATGCTTTTCGTTTATGACTCGTATTTCATATATTATAATTTCGTTATAATCCTTAAATTTCATGTTGAAATATACAGATATTTCCCACAAGTGGTATCAGAGCAAAGGGTACGAAATTATTTTATATGATTTTTCATGAATGATAAAAAAAAAATTTCGGCTCAAAATTTTTTCTAGCCGTGTATTTTTTTTTATTTTTGATTCTTGTTTTCATTTTGATTTATTGATATTGTTGTTTTAAAATGTTAAGATGACAATATAATAAATTTGTAGATGTTTTAATTTAATAAGGATTAAATTAAAATGTAAATGGAAATTGTTTTGAATGTTTATGAACATTTGTTTTGCTATATATTTTCGGTTTACATGATGTTAAATTGTTGTTTTGCATCATGATTCATTAATTTTAATGATGTTCAAATAAATTATGATTAGTCTAATATTAAGATAATCGATTTAATCATGATTTAGATATTCATTTTAAAATGTTAAATTGAATCATCTAGTTTGTATCAATGTTTAATAATGATTAAATGTTAATAATTGTACCGATCTTGTAATACTAGCAACATCAAATTAAAATGTTTAATTTGTAATTAAAAAAAACAATTACCGTTGCTGATTTATAAAAAAAAAAAAACTTGATTCGGTTTTTTTTATTTTGACCGAATGTTTTTTTTATGCATTATATTGATAATATATGATTGTTGTTGTGAAAAAGTTCACAATTATTGGATACCCAATTATTTTAAAATGGTTTAAAATAATGTTGGATTAATTCATATTATACGATAATATGAATTAAAATTGGATTATGTTTGATTGGAATTATTGTGAGTAATTAAGGAATTGTCACATAATTTTGATCATTTAAAATAGGTTGTTTGGATAAATTATTCTACATAATTAAGGAATTATGTCTTGAATGACTAATTTATTGTTGATGCATTTTATTTTGTTGAATGATTTGTTGAATGGTTTATTTACGTATTTTTGCAATTGGCTGTAATTTGTATTACCTAGTGTGGCCTTAGTTGATTATGTTTTCGTAATGATGGAAACATGATCTTGATGTAATTTTGAGATCTCGAATCTCCTTTTGTTTTCTTTGAAATTATGTTTTTAAATTAGAATGTAAATAGGTTTATATTTTGTAATTTATTAAATGTAATTTGAGAAGATTAAAGATGGAGATCGGATTGCTCACTCCCGCTACATGGACCAAGATGGAACATCAAGACAAGCTTTTCGGGCCCAATCATAGATGGATTCCAAACTTGTATTTTGTTCATTTTGGTAGATAGGCCACACTAGGACTTTGTAATTTTACGTATTTTTCGTTCCTGTTGCTTTTCTTCACATGATAGTTAGTGCATCATATTCCGCCTAAACCAAACCACCTACTAAAAGAAAAAATGCATGTAAATTGACTCATATAGTTTGGATGTTAGTTATCATGGACATAAAGATGTCACACGATTTTTAAGCCATCATCTTAGTTTATTCATTCTCGCATGCTAGATATTCGTTCACTTAAAATGAATTAAAATAAAGTTGATGAGATCTTCCTCTAAAACCTAAAATTGAGACTAGTCTTTATAGGCCAAACTACTATGAATCCCTTCTTCGGCGGTAGGCCATATAGGACTTTGTAACAACCCGAAAAGTACCCGATTTTTCTAGTAAAAATATTTACATAACACGTTCAGTAGAACTTAAGTTTTTTATAAAATAGGAATTTTTGTTCCGAGTCTTATTTTGAAATTCCGCGTTCGTATTGGAATTTTTGAGGGATTCCATGAAAAGACCATTTTTAGTCATCTTTGACTTTTCTTGACTTTTTAAGTCGTCTTTGACTTTCCTTGACTTTTTAAAAGTCGTCATCGACTTTTCTGGACTTTTAAGTCGTCATAAACTTTTTCTTGACTTTTAAGTCATCTTTGACTTTTCTCGATTTTTAAGTCGACTTTGACTTTCGTTGACTTTTCCCGACTCGCCTCATAAGTATGAAGACCGAAATTTTATTTAAAAAAATAATATTTTGGATTTATTTTTATTTAGATTTATTAAGATTTATCATAATTTAATATAATTATTTTGAATTTATTCGGAATTTAAAGAATAACTTTTACGGTTTTAACCGAACGTCATTTAACTATTCCGAGTCATCGCAAATCCCGAAACAAAATCGAAACTCGACTTTGGCATGATGTCACCCGCCCATGTCATCGTTTTCCACTCACTTGAGATATTTATTGTTTCGATTAAAACTAATACAAGATCTACGAATAGTTGTAGGCTTATGCGATCGTCCGTTTAATTAAATTACGCAAAACGTCAAAAGCAGGGACCCCGATCCTACCAACCTTACACGCCCCATGTCACCTATTTTTCACTCATGTTAGATCTTTTAATTAATATGATTAAACTACTAATAATATCTAAGATATTTGTAACTTTATCGGTCTGTCAACTTAAATTCCGCAATCGCTTAAAAAACAGACCCGATTTGTCTTCATTTCTCACGTCTCCTTTGTCCTCTCTTTGACCTTGATATTTGCTTTCTTTTCATTTTAATAACATAATATCTTGATATTTAGTATAATTAACTTTATCGTTAATTATATTTAATCGATTACCGTAAAATAATTATTAATCACGAGTCAATTCCGTAACAATAAT
>JAIUZE010016197.1:1551-16980 GCA_022085475.1 Heliosperma pusillum | reverse complement strand
CAAATACGAACTGGAAATTCTAAATTCGACTCGAAACATAAAAAGCTAATTTAAAACTTAAATTTGCTGAAAAGATTTCGTAAAATATTTCTACTAGAAAAATAGGGTACATTTCCGGGTGTTACAATCACCCCACCTTTTAAAAAGTTTCGTCCTCGAAACTTGAGAGTAGAAAACAAAAGTACCAAGGACAAGAATCGGTTTACAAAATCAACACGAAAGCTTTTACAAGGGAAAACATTTATGAAATGATGTTTTTTCTCGAAACGGTTTAAGGAAATTTTTCATAAGTGTGAAACTTTACTTACGGATCTCAAGAATGCTCGTCGCGAACGAGAACTCTAATTATCCAAAAAGCAAAGTCGAAATAGTGAAATCGAAATTTCAAAACAACGTTAGTAAGTGCAGGACTAGTTATCAGACGCGTCTCCAATAACAAGTGCAAACATCCAACCAAACGCAAAATCCAAATATAAAAGCAAAAGAAATCCATTTTCTCCAAAAAGAGGGTACACAAACCATTTTTAAACTCCTTTGAAACGTTAACTTATAAATATAATATGGAAATTTGAAAGTTTTATCAAAGATAAAGTCAAAATAACACGACATTACACGTACATAGAGCGACTCGAACATAAAGTTCACAAATCACGATAACAAAATACATACAAAACACGCAAAAACGAAACAAATCGAATTCTTAGGGATAGGAAGATCACGATGAAGTCGGCAGGAAGATCTATAAGGGTTCGACACCACTAACTCCATCAAATACACTAGTCCTCAAGAGAAAGTAATTTACCTCAATTACACTTTAACCATCCTAAAACGCCAAACTCCATAAACATTATTTACAACAATCACAATCGAAGTAACAAACATAATTATCTAAGATCCAACTAGCCTCATCCCAGATCTCACGACAAGAAAAATTCCACAATCCATTATCGATTATAATGATTCTTTAATACGCCCTAACATCCTTAATTCGATCATTACTACACTCGAAGCCTCAAATATAAATAGTCACATTAGCAAACTACGGAGGTTACTAATCCTCAAGATAAATGGGTTCACCATTCTAACTCTATAATCTATAACAGCCGAGCATTCATCATCCAAAGCTTGCAACGAACATTTCTCAATTTCAAACTATGATTCCTTAAGAATAAAAGAGAATTACTAATCCCAAACCGCAAATGACCAATCACTTGGAAATCAAACAACCATTCAAATCATCTATTTCATCTAAAACTAAAAATGAATCGATTTTCATTGATGACAAAACTCCTCAAACTTTGGGTACCAACTCAATTACCCTAAAGCAAGGTCTCTTTTAGAATCCACCAATTAGAGACATCAAATTCCCAAATGATATCCCAAGCAACCATTATACTACTCAACATCAACAAACTATTATCATGATCAACTCGATTCTCAAAATAACACTACAATACCAAGCTCCAAACCTAAAACCACCAAGAGAGGATACATTATCCTTATTAGGATTCATCCTAGAGCTTAAGTTCTATTTTCCATGATCAAGGACAACATGAAATTTGCTCAATCCAAAGACACATATTCTAGCTAAAGAATCCCAAAATACATTACACTTATTCTCTGAACCTTACAAACGGAATATCTAATCCACTAAGGAAAAGATGAAGCGGCAACGAGATAGGAAACGATAAGAAATATCAAGGAGAACACGAGAATAAAATCAGGCACAAGATTAAAAGAGAGGAACGCTGAAAATAACGAGGGCAAGAAAGAGACAAAACGGATAGTAGAGTTATGAAGATATCTAAGTAAGAAAGAAAGTACGAGCTTGTAATTTCTTAAAGATCAATCTTGACAAAAACATTCAAGAATGGAAATGAAAAGAAATGATGGCACGAGTAAGGGTTTAACATTTAATCCACAAAGTTTCTCCTTTCAAACCTAATGCGATAATAAAACCACTTAATTATTCCTTTACAAAGGCCTCTTACAAGGGACCATCATACCACGAGCAATCATCAAAGTAAGGTACACCTAGATTTAACAAATCGATTACAACCCAATTCATCCGCCCCTTCATATAACACGGATTCCCAATTGCGGAATTGCAACTCAAGTATAGTAACATTCTCTAAATTCCAAAATTTGACACTCTCTAAAAGGTTTCAAAAACCGAAGAACCAATAAGGAATTCTCCATACTAATCTCTTTTCAACTCCTACGGCCACAAGGTAGAACACCGAACAAAACGTCATTATCAACATCATATCCCACGAGTTCGTTAATAACAAAGTACAACCTCAAGTCAAACATCATCATTTACGTCCCAAGGTATTTCCATCATAGATTACATTATCGAACCTCGCTTATATCTATAATCCTCAAGTAATCTGATTCAACTTACAACGAAACCTTACTACTTCAAACGAGTCTCCGATACCATAAGGTAAGATCATATCTTTAAATCCAAGAACTATAGCCAAATGCTTTTCCACCAAGCCTACACTTACAAACACACCATAGGAAACCACAAGACGTCACTTAGTCTCAAAAGCATTTTGCACCTCAAGATATCATTCTAAACTTCTTATTTACACCAAATAAACATATCATAAGCATGGTCTTTAAAACAATACAAAACTTCTAAGTCCAAAAGACTAAACTACTAATGGGGTAAGAAGTCCTAGCCAACTCATTCAACCTTACACCATCAAATACCATGAACTATCTACACATTAGTCATGGCAAGCATCAAGCATTAAGATCATTTAACATACCTTACCACACTTTCCTCAAGGATACCATCTTTCACCACCATAGGGTGAAATTAGATCTATACCATTTTCCTCAAATCACAAGTTCATTCTAACAAACACTAATAGTCCACAAAGTCTAAAATTCTTCCAACCAAGTACAATATGCCAAGGGTAAGGTGTCCACAAAAGGTCACATAAGGAAGTTGATGGTACAAATTGATAAAGAGGAGGAAAGTAACAAGAGTAATTTCCAAGGGGAAAAGAAGTTAGATGATGAAGAAGCATTTAGATAGAAGGAAGAGAGCATAAAACAATAAGGACGAGAGAATACATAGATGAAGAAGAAATACACTTCAATTAGGCTTGTAAATCTTCAAATTTTTGGTAGAGTATACTTCTTCTAGGTAACACAAAGATCCACCTTAAGACGGTAGATACAAACAAACATAACATCACTCAACACAATCAACAAACAAGTTAGAACCTAACAAACATCAAGCACACCAAAGACTACCAACTTAGGTCCTTAAGTCTACCCATCTCTCATTTATTATTTCAAGGTCAAGTAATTTAAGTTTAGGGTTCACGTGTGTGCGTCGGGAACGATAAAGCTCTGATACCAACTGTGACAACCCTCGAAAATGCGGAAATATAAAAACATACAAGCATGTGAATTATATAGCGGAAATATGAAGTTTTTAAAACTTTTATACATGCAAGAAGAAGTATACGAGGAGTGTCAAATATTACAAACCAAAGTACGAAATATACTACAACAAGAGACGTAGTCTCTCAAAAGGTTAACAATGTCAAAGTGATTAGCAACTAGCTAAAATAACGTCTAGAGGTAAATCTTCCAGGGACAACGCCCGCTAGCTCACACCCGAACCCAAAATATCATAAGCAAAAAGCCATCCAAATCAAGCAACCTGTTCATCCATGAAAAACATGAACGCCACAGTCAGTGGGGAGTAACTCCGGGTTCTCCCAGCCATATCACATTAAACGTACATATAAGGAAATACAAAAGTAAAATCATGCATATATAGATATACATGTGAGTTGCGATAAGAATAAATAGGCAATCCGAGATATAAAGATAAGATCATATAGAAATCAAATCCGTAACCATCATGTTATTCCAAGACTCGGGATAGACACTCTTAGGCAATCGAATACGCTCACTAGGGCTTGCATCTCACCGTTAGCGGTATAAGAGTGATAAGATTGAGACTCGACAGACAAACCAAGTCAAGTCATGCGATGATCACATAATATCCAACATATTATCATCCATTCACGAACCAAGACAATGACGGTGTCCAATCAGGCAATGACCATGAACAATATCATGAAATCACGCATTCAAGAACGACACAAGACGACATTTCTCACGGTAAATGAAACGCACTAGCATCGTGTACATGGCAAGTATGATTAACAGGCATCCACGGGATAAAACATTTCCCTGAACTCATACACGATGCTACATTTCGTATATGTAGACTATTTTCCTCCTGGTAGCACGACGATAATAATACGGTCCTAGTCTAAAACATGGCAGATCTGGACATATAACGTGGTCGATTCGACATGCGATAACGTTTCGCATCCAAGACTCGGGCTTACAATAATATATGCCGAGTACCCCAAATTCGGTAGATCAATTCACGAAAGAGGCGGAAAAACAGCTCAAGCCTCATAACATGCGGTACGCTACATGCAAATAACACCACCTCGCAAGTACACAACATTTGACGGCCGGGTCGAACAACGCATAGCGTTCAACTCCCAACAACGTCGTCGTATGCCCACTACACATGCAATTAAGCAGTAGGATACCTCTCCGTTCCGACATTCCAGCCTTACGAACGGGAAGGTAGCCAAGGGAATGAGAATACAAAGCACGAGACAAAATAGTGCTCAAACCGACTCATTTGTAAAAACCGACTCAAAGTGGGAACATATCGAAAACCGTCACAAAACATGTGATACAAGCGAAAGAAATATCATATATCCAAAACATGAATCAATACATGATACCCAAGCATTAGACCAAGTTTAAGAAGCATAATAAATAAGAAACATAGATAACTCTCCAAAACAACAAGTTTGGAAACTAACTTAAACAAGGGTTCACTTCAAACTGTTATAAACTAGAGTTCTAGATATGGGAATGCAGAAATTCCAAGTCGAGGTGATAGCTTATCCTCTTACGGTTCCAACGAATGGTCACAAGCCCAAAACAAGCAAGTAACGAAGGAGATATGATCATTCTACCAAAAAGGGTCAGTGCAGTGAAACTGCACAAGTCACGACCGTGACTTGTATTTCACGACCGTGAAATGAGGTTTCACGACCGTGAGATGCCATCTCACGACCGTGAGATACTCTGTTACCATTTCACCCGAGAGCCTTCAACCAAATTCAATCCTATCATTTCCAATTCTCATAATTCCTCTCTAATAACTATCAACAATCAATATTCATCATCAACAATCATCAAACAACAACAATCATTATCCATAACATAATTCCTAACTTACTTATCGTATTCTAAATACGAGTCCTAGCATATAAAGCATGTAAAACACGTAAATGATACCGAGTAACCCTTCACCGTTACCTTTACGCGTCTTTAAACGGTTACTGCAACAGGAGTTCAATGCCATGCTCAAAGACAAGACCAATCAACCTATGATCAGCCTAACCAGGATTCAATGCCAAACCTACCCTATGTCAAAAGCTATCTTAATGCTTTGTATAGCCCAGGCCCAAGCAAGCAAGCCAAGACACGAGCCAGTGGTAGCCATGACACGAGCCAAGACCAACCAAGCCACAAAACAGACTCACAAAACAAGCCAACAAAACCTTTGGAAACTCAGCCAGCAGCAGTGCCTTGGGGAGGGTCTCAGGGCAACTTCCAAGCTTAGGGACTCCAAACCAACTATGGGGCATGGTACTAGGGAGGGTCTACTACCTTTTTGTCCAGGAAACCTTCCTCAGAAAACGTCAAGAACACCCCTCAAAACACAACCCAAGTGAACCAGTCCAGTTACAGCCTTACATGTAGCAGTTTAGCTGTTTTGTCAAACCTTCCTCTTTTAGCCAATCAAACAAGCCTAACCAATCCCTAAACCTATGTCTTGGGAAGGTCCTCTACAACTTTCCCCAGGACTTCCCCTTCAAGAAACAAACACACAAAGAGTTAGCTTAGGGACAACTTCAAACTGTCCAGATTTCAGCCTTTGGTGTAGTAGTTAATATGTCACTGTCAACCTTCCCCTTTTGAACAAACAATGCGTGAGGTACCTTCAGCACATCTTTGGGAGCCTTCCTACTTCAGTTTGGTTCACAAACCCAAGCTTGAAAGTCCACTCTTCACCCAAGACACACCTGATCAAACAATTAAGGAAGATTGTCTCTTTAGAAACTACTTTCTACTTTATCTACTTTATGTCAGAATTCTGCAAGTTTGTAGCTGTTATTTTGTTTCATGTTGTAAGCCCTTGTGGCCCTAGATGTATCCTAAACGTCTGAGTGTATCCTTGCTGCCTATATAAGGCCTTCACCTAATGAAATACAAATCAGATTTGAAGTAAAACATAAAACTGAAACCTTGTTTCTGTTGCAATCTCTTGGCTGTGTGCTTGAGACAACTTCCTTTGCTTTGTGCTTGGAAGTGAGCTTGGGTCCTTAGCTGTGTGCTGGGATCAAGGTTCAACCCTCAACCATTGGCTTTGTGCTTTGGTTAAGGTCCTATCCTTGTTCTTTAACAATCAATTCAAACAGAAACAGAGTACTTGCAAGTGTCTTGATCTTAGCTCAATTTGTCATTGTTTAGTTGTCTTTTCTGAATAGTTTCAGTGCAAATTGGTTATCAGAGCTTTGGTTTGTGAGTTCATCTACCTAACTACATTAAAAACACAAAATACAACCATGAGTGAAGAGAGAATCACAGGTATTGAAAACACAGTTCAAGATCTTGTCAGAACTGTAATGGAGGTCTCTAGATCTGTCAATGAACTCCTTGAGGGCCAACAGAACAATGATACAAGGGGAGGCAGAGGTCGAGGAAGAGGAGCACCTTTCCCACAAGGTGGAGTAAGGAGGAGACAACCTGTAGATCAGTTTGAAATGTCAGATTCAGATGGCTCAGATCACAATCTTCTCAGACACCAAGACAAAGATATCAAGGTAGAGATTCCTGACTTTCTAGGTAGCTTGAACCCTGATGATTTCTTAGATTGGCTAAGGTCTGTAGAAAGAGTCTTTGAGTTTAAAGGATACACTGATAGAAAGGCTTTTAAGGTTGCTATCATGAAACTAAAAGGCTATGCCTCACTGTGGTATGAAAACATGAAAACCTTGAGGGTTAGGGAAGGGAAAGAACCTGTTAAGTCATGGCTCAAACTGAAAAAGAAGATGAGAGCTAAGTTTGTCTCTAGGGACTACACTCAGGACATGTTCATTAAGCTCACTCACCTTAAACAAGAACAAAAACCTGTAGAATCTTATTTAAGAGACTTTGAACAACTTACATTGCAATGTGAGGTTGTTGAGAAATCTGAGCAAAAGATAGCAAGGTTTTTAGAAGGCTTGGATGAGAGGATAGCTAGTAAAGTTAGGCTGCAAAACATATACTCCTTTGAGGAAGCTGTCAACTTGTCCTTAAGAGTAGAAAAGTTGGGGAAAGGGAAAGCCAGTGTCTCTAAAACTCCTGCTAGAACACCTAACTACAAACCTTTTGTAGGAATTAAGATGGGAGAACCTGTGGCTCCTACTAAGACTCCTTTTAACCCTGATAAAAGCAAGGTTGTTGAGGCAGGCCAAAGGAAGACTACCCCCCTCAAAAAGTGTTTTCAATGTCAAGGATATGGACATTTTGCTAGAGAATGTCCATCTAAAAGAGCTCTGAGCACTCTAGAGGTAATCCATTGGGGGGATGATGAGGTGTTGGTCTGTGATGAGGAGATGGAAGAGCCTGAGATAGAGGCTAGTGAGGAGTTGATAGAACCTGATGCTGGGTTAAGTCTGGTGACTTGGAGGGTGATGCACACACAACCCCAACCCTTAGAAGAAGATCAAAGACACCAGATCTTTAGAACTAGGTGCACCATAAAAGGGAGGGTGTGTAATCTGATTGTGGATGGAGGGAGTTGCACCAATGTAGCCTCTAAGACAATGGTGGATAAACTAACATTGCCCACCAAAGACCACCCTCAACCTTACAAGCTTAGGTGGCTGAACAAGGGGGCTGAAGTTAGAGTAGATCAACAATGTGTTGTTCCATTTTCTATTGGGAAAGGATATGCTGATGAGGCCTTGTGTGATGTATTGCCTATGGATGCTTGTCACCTTCTATTAGGGAGGCCCTGGGAGTTTGATAGGGATGCTGTCCATCAGGGAAGGGACAATACTTACTCTTTTAGGTTTGGGAAGAAGAAAATCATCTTAGCTCCTTTACCCCCTATCCTGAAAGGGAACCCTCCACTCTTAACTGAAGCTGCTAAGGAAGTTCTGCTGTTAAGTGAAGCAGAGATGGAGCAAGAGTTAAATGATCTTAGGCCAGTCTATGTCCTCCTCACCAAGGAGGTAGGGGAAGGGTCTAACCAAGTGCCTAAGGAAGTGCAAGCCTTGCTGAAAACCTATGAGGATGTTTTCCCTGCTGAACTACCTAGTGGATTACCCCCACTAAGGGGAATTGAGCACCACATTGATCTAGTACCTGGGGCTGTCCTTCCAAACAAGCCAGCCTATAGAAGTGACCCCAGGGCAACACAAGAGCTGCAATCTCAGGTGGGAGAATTGCTTAGCAAAGGGTATGTCAGGGAGTCTCTTAGTCCTTGTGCTGTACCAGCACTGCTAGTGCCTAAGAAGGATGGAACTTGGAGGATGTGTATAGATAGCAGAGCAATTAACAATATCACCATTAAGTATAGGTTCCCTATACCTAGACTCAATGACATTCTGGATGAACTCAGTGGGGCTCAAGTGTTCACTAAGATTGATCTAAGGCAAGGGTATCATCAAGTAAGGATAAGAGCTGGAGATGAGTGGAAGACTGCTTTCAAGACCAAGCATGGGCTGTATGAATGGTTAGTGATGCCATTTGGGCTCTCCAATGCCCCTAGCACCTTCATGAGGCTCATGACAGAAGTCTTAAGGCCTTACTTGGGAAATTTCATTGTGGTATACTTTGATGACATTCTAGTCTACAGTTCAAGCAAGAAGGAACACCTACAACATCTGAACTTGCTTTGTGAGGTTCTCAGGAAGAATAAGCTATATGGTAAGCTAGAGAAGTGCACTTTCATGCAGCCTGAGGTTCATTTCCTTGGGTTCATCATATCAAAGGATGGGGTAGCTGTTGATCCTGAGAAGGTTAAGGCAATCAGGGATTGGCCCACACCTAAGACAGTGACAGAGGTCAGGAGTTTCCATGGGTTGGCATCCTTCTATAGAAGGTTCATTCAGGGGTTCAGTTCTATCATGGCTCCTATCACAGAATGCATGAAGAAAGGAGAGTTTACTTGGGGAGAAAAGGCAGAGAAGTCCTTCAAAACCATTAAGGATCTGTTGTGTAGATCCCCTATACTAGGCTTACCTGACTTTAACAAACTGTTTGAAGTAGAATGTGATGCAAGTGGGTTAGGAGTTGGGGCAGTACTGGTTCAAGAGAAGAGGCCCATAGCCTATTTCAGTGAGAAGCTAAGTGGAGCAAGGTTGAATTACTCTACCTATGACAAAGAGTTTTATGCCATAGTGAGAGCTCTGAATCATTGGGGGCATTACCTAAAACCTAAGCCTTTTGTGCTACATTCAGACCATGAGGCTTTAAAGTTCATCAATGGTCAACACAAACTCAACCCCAGGCATGCCAAGTGGGTAGAATTCCTGCAATCTTTCTCCTTTTCAAGCAAGTACATAGAAGGCAAGAACAATGTAGTAGCTGATGCTCTTTCTAGGAGATCTGTGATGTTGTCATTCATGGAGCAAAGGGTCCTAGGCTTTGAATTCATGAAGGAACTCTACATGGAAGATCCAGACTTCAAGGAGGAATGGGAAGTGTATGCAGAAGGAAAACTCAAGAAGGGGAGCAAGTACTTGACACAGAATGGATTCCTCTTCCAAGGAAACAAACTATGCATACCTAGAGGTCCTTACAGAGGATTACTAGTCAAGGAGGTCCATTGCAATGGACTTGCAGGGCACTTTGGGGTACAAAAGACCTATGAGATATTGCATGAGCAGTTCTATTGGCCCAAGATGCTAGGTGATGTGCAGGACACTATCAAAAGGTGCAAACCCTGTCAACTAGCCAAGTCACAGTTCCATGCAGGTCCCTACACCCCACTACCTGTACCAAACAAACCTTGGGAGGACATCAGTATGGATTTCATAGTGGCATTGCCTAGGACACAAAGGGGCAAAGACTCAGTAATGGTGGTAGTGGATAGGTTCAGCAAAATGGCCCATTTTGTTGCTTGTAAGAAGACAGAAGATGCCATGGGGGTAGCAGAACTCTACTTCAAGGAAATAGTAAAGTTGCATGGGGTACCAAGAAGCATTGTGTCTGATAGGGATACTAAGTTTATGAGCCACTTTTGGAGGTCACTCTGGAGGCTCCTAGGTTCAAGGTTACTCTTCAGCACAGCATACCATCCCCAAACAGATGGGCAGACAGAGGTTACTAACAAAACTCTAGGAAGAATCTTGAGATGTATCATTGCTAAGTCATTAAAGGATTGGGATATCAAACTGTCACAAGCTGAGTTTGCATTCAATAGAGCTCCCTCACACAGCACAGGTAAGACCCCTTTTGAAGTTGTTTATGGTGCTAATCCTCTAATGCCTACAGACCTAGCACCAGTGATAAGGAAAGAAGTCAACTATGATGCCAAAGAAAGAGTACAACAGATGATGCAGATTCACAGTCAAGTCAAGAAACAGATTGAGAGAACAAATGAAATGTATAAGTCAAGAGCCAAAGGTCCAAAGAAAGCTAGAGAGTTCAAGGCAGGAGACATGGTGTGGCTGCACTTAAGGAAAGAAAGATTCCCAGAGAAGAGGAAAAACAAACTCATGCCAAGAGCTGATGGTCCTTTTGAAGTGCTTGAAAGGGTAGGACCTAATGCTTACAAGATAGATTTACCAGGGGATTATGGGGTACATGGGACATTCAATGTGGGAGACCTAAGTCATTATCAAGAAGACTCTGAGGATGAAGAGGATTTGAGGGCAAATCTTTTTCAAGAAGGAGGGGTTGCAACAGGAGTTCAATGCCATGCTCAAAGACAAGGCCAATCAACCTATGATCAGCCTAACCAGGATTCAATGCCAAACCTACCCTATGTCAAAAGCTATCTTAATGCTTTGTATAGCCCAGGCCCAAGCCACCACACAAAGACACGAGCCAGTGGTAGCCATGACACGAGCCAAGACCAAACAAGCCACAAAACAGACTCACAAAACAAGCCAACAAAACCTTTGGAAACTCAGCCAGCAGCAGTGCCTTGGGGAGGGTCTCAGGGCAACTTCCAAGCTTAGGGACTCCAAACCAACTATGGGGCATGGTACTAGGGAGGGTCTACTACCTTTTTGTCCAGGAAACCTTCCTCAGAAAACGTCAAGAACACCCCTCAAAACACAACCCAAGTGAACCAGTCCAGTTACAGCCTTACATGTAGCAGTTTAGCTGTTTTGTCAAACCTTCCTCTTTTAGCCAATCAAACAAGCCTAACCAATCCCTAAACCTATGTCTTGGGAAGGTCCTCTACAACTTTCCCCAGGACTTCCCTTCCAAGAAACAAACACACAAAGAGTTAGCTTAGGGACAACTTCAAACTGTCCAGATTTCAGCCTTTGGTGTAGTAGTTAATATGTCACTGTCAACCTTCCCCTTTTGAACAAACAATGCGTGAGGTACCTTCAGCACATCTTTGGGAGCCTTCCTACTTCAGTTTGGTTCACAAACCCAAGCTTGAAAGTCCACTCTTCACCCAAGACACACCTGATCAAACAATTAAGGAAGATTGTCTCTTTAGAAACTACTTTCTACTTTATCTACTTTATGTCAGAATTCTGCAAGTTTGTAGCTGTTATTTTGTTTCATGTTGTAAGCCCTTGTGGCCCTAGATGTGTCCTAAACGTCTGAGTGTATCCTTGCTGCCTATATAAGGCCTTCACCTAATGAAATACAAATCAGATTTGAAGTAAAACATAAAACTGAAACCTTGTTTCTGTTGCATCTCTTGGCTGTGTGCTTGAGACAACTTCCTTTGCTTTGTGCTTGGAAGTGAGCTTGGGTCCTTAGCTGTGTGCTGGGATCAAGGTTCAACCCTCAACCATTGGCTTTGTGCTTTGGTTAAGGTCCTATCCTTGTTCTTTAACAATCAATTCAAACAGAAACAGAGTACTTGCAAGTGTCTTAATCTTAGCTCAATTTGTCATTGTTTAGTTGTCTTTTCTGAATAGTTTCAGTGCAGTTACTAAGCTTTCCTAATCTCCACCTACATAATATTAGATAATAAAAGATGAATATCCTTCACCTTGAGAAAGACGGATAATTTAAAAAGCGAGAAAGACGGTAATTTTATTACCAATACGGATAGAGGAAGGTAAGAGGGGAAGAATAAGACGAACTTACGAGAATTTGAGCGAGTAACGAAGGAGTAGCGATGATTCTAAGTTTGAGCAAGTATTGAGGCTAGGGTTTTTGGGTGTTTACTAGAGAGGAAGAAGAAGATGAATGAGGGTGAGTTAGGGTTAAGGGGGAGTATATATAGGAAAAAGTCAACGAAAGTCAAAGACGGCTCAAAAGTCAAGAAAGTCAAAGACGACTTAAAATTCAAGAAAAGTCAAAGACGACTAAAAATTCAAGAAAAGTCAAAGACGACTAAAAATTCAAGAAAAGTCAAAGACGACTTAAAATTCAAGAAAAGTCAAACTCGACTCAAAAGTCAAGAAAAGTCAAACTCGACTCTAAAGTAAAGAAAAGTCAAACTCGCCTTAAAACGGAATTTTCATGGAATCTCACAGAAATTCCAAATACGAACTCGGAAATTCTAAATTCGACTCGAAACATAAAAAGCTAATTTAAAACTTAAATTCGCTGAAAAGATTTCGTAAAATATTTCTAC
Organism: Heliosperma pusillum; assembly: GCA_022085475.1. Lineage (NCBI taxonomy): Eukaryota > Viridiplantae > Streptophyta > Magnoliopsida > Caryophyllales > Caryophyllaceae > Heliosperma > Heliosperma pusillum. Next base: position 4,082 of record JAIUZE010016197.1, on the reverse strand, counting down.
TAGAAAAATAGGGTACATTTCCGGGTGTTACATTGAGTAGGGAGTAACTCGGGGTTGTCTCACCCATAGCACATTAAAACAAACATAACTAAAGCATGTCAACATACATCATCATACATATATAGATATCATCACTACAAAAAAAAAAGACTCATAGCGACGAACGATTCCGTCGCTAAAAGGCATTTGCGACGGAAATTTCCATCGCAAATTTTTTCTACGGAATTTTGCAACAGAATTTCCGTAGCAACCCCTATTTTTATTATTTTATTTTTTTTGGCTTACATTTTATCATTTCGCGCGTGTATTCATCTCGAGCGTTTTTTTTACCGCATGTTTTTCCGCGTCAATTCATAAGTCACGTATTCAATGTAAGAGGTGAGCGAACCTATATAAACAAAAGACATCTGCTGTTTTTTTTTCCGATGTGGGATGGGTTTGCGACGGAATTTCCGTCGCAAATTCATTAATCCGTCGTAAATATGTTGATCGGGTTGTCGCGTACCCTAATCAAAGATAAATAACCCAGACTAGGCTAACAACAAATTAATGTAATTAGGGAAGTAAAGGGTTGATCTCGGGGAGACGGGAGATACTTGTGAATAGTTGTGGTTAGAACTCTACCTTGGACGATTGGCAAATGTTTGTCACTAATTACTAAATAATAACAATGCAATAATGAAAAGAATCTAGGGAAGTAGGTTCACACATGTAGATTAACATATTGATGAAATTGGATTTAGGATATGCAAATAATTCATTGTGAGTTCGTAAAAATGATGTGTTCATTACAATCATAGATCAGATGGTCTAGCAGGCTTTTTAGGCGATTTACTAGGTCTGAATCTACCATGTCATGCTTTGTCTATTCAATTCTCGTATGTCTACCTTGGAAAAGAATTCCATACTAGTCAAATGATTTTGGCCAAAAATCGATAACTATTGTTACAATCCAAACATGCATAGACACAATGTTTTAAAGGCACAATTTCTTTTATCCAATTAACATCTTTTAATCAATCTAACATGACTATCCTACACCCTAGAAGGGTGACTACTTATGCATGATTAATAATGAAAAGGAAACTAAGATTATAAAACTAAGAATGATAAACATGATAAAGGAAATACTAAAAGAAAATGAAACTATAATGTAAAGACGAGAATAAAGATTACCGAAAAAGGATGAGCAAAGATTGAAATGGAACAAGAACTTGAATAGGAAATGCAAACCCGGAAACTTGAATTCCAATTACAACTAGAACAACTACAATTGAAGAAAACTTAGAACTAGACTAAACTAAACTAGAGAAAACTAAAACTAAACTAAACTAAGAAAGAAGAAGAACTAAACTAAAGAGAAATGTAAGAAGAGAAGAGATGTTGTGTGAAGAGATGGATGATATGATATGAGGGCTAGAGCATCTATTTATAGTATTAGGGTTTCGTGGAGAAGAGGTCGGGCATTAAACACATAGGTCAAAAATAGGATGAAGGAGCCGCAATGCTCGAAGCAGCACACATACCCGATCGGGTACACACTTACCCGATCGGGTAAGTTGTCATCTAGAAGTATTTGACTAACGTTTCATCTTCCTTCGCTTGACTTGACTTCCAACATCCCCCTTGACTTATACAATCGGGTTTGTTGATAGGGTATGATGTAAAGCGATGAATTCTCCCGTCTAATTGATTGATCTTCCGACAACTACGAAACCGTCTTTGCTTCTTCTCTCTTTCGAATTAGTGAACCTTCTTGAAATGCATTTCACTTGGTCAAGCTTTCTTCTTCAAATCGTCGGGTTCTAGGCAAATGCTCGGGAATATAGAAAAAGGGCGTAGAAACGTCACTTTCCCTACAAAATAGGTTAGAACACAGGAATTCGCCTAGAAGACGATATTAGCTCATAAAGTGGCTTAACAAAGCACAATGACATACAAAACCGAGCTAAATTGGGGATTAAAATCATACAAATATTCACTTATCAAACTCCCCCAAGCTAAACCTTTGCTTGTCCTCAAGCAAACATAACAAACAATACCAGGACAAGGGTTGCAAGCATTGGCTACTACACCATCAAGAACAAATCTCAACATAAAGCTTTGGAAACATAATGAATCAAAACCCAAAAACAACGTGGGCAAGTGTAGAGTCTATTGATCGAATACGAAAGAGGGGGGGGGGGTGAATTGAGTATTAAAAAGTAGCCCCACTTTTTCGATTTATATGATATGTAATTAATTGTTTGATCTTATGAATTAAAATCAACTAATTAATTAATCAAAGTAAGCGCAAATAACGAAATAACGAAAAGTAAAGAGATAAGAGAGAGGCACACGATTTTTGAAGTGGTTCAGTTTCACACGTTGAAACCTACGTCCACTATTCTCGATTAATAATTCTTAGTACCTTTATACGGATTACAAAAATTATCAACCCACTCGTATAATCAACACTATGATTATAACTCAAGGTGAGTATCGCTAAATACTCTATACTATCTTACGCTAATAAGAAAGTACTATATAAC
>JAIUZE010016194.1:0-16170 GCA_022085475.1 Heliosperma pusillum | reverse complement strand
CAAATTCGTTTAACGAAGCGCGCACTTAATCGCATTACAATAGAGGGGAGGAGGATTGAACATGAGTCCTATTGTTTAGGATATCTCCATCTTAACCGCTAAATTAAGACATTTTCGATAATGTTTAATCAGAATATAAAACCAATATAAAACCAAATAACTTCAACTATCAATCAAGAATAGCAAAAGACAGAAAAGGAAAGGGAAAAGATGTAAGTGCTTACTTCATCAGTTGACTGTAGCTAACGATCAAACACAACTATCCACTACTAAAAGTTTTTTGAGAATATTTTTCTAAAAATGTGCAAAACAAATTTTCAATAAATATATGGAATTTGTCCCATTTTATGGGGAACCAAAGTCATACGTAGGAATATCTTCACATTACCAATACACGATTAATGCAACTAGGGTTTCAGATGATCTAAGACTGACTGGTTGAGCTCTCGCCAATAGAAATTGATAATACTATGATAGGGTTATGTTTTGGTTAGAACACCGCTTAATCTAAGAACGGTAAAAACAATTTCATAATGTTTTTTTTCACCAACTTAAATGAGCGCAAGTAAAAATCGAACCTTCGACAAGTTACCTAAGTTAAAACACATGAATTGCAATTCATAGAATTTGTAAAATTGATTAGTTGTTTTAGTGTTTGTTTGGTCCTTATCGATCGGTTGAACTAATTTTCTTAACAATATTTTGAAATGTCCCTTGAATTTACTTTTTATATGTACTTGATGGTTGTTCTGAAATTAATGTATCTATTTTTTTTAAAAAACATTGTTACATCTTTAGCTCAATTTTTTTAAAAGCTCGATCAACGAGTTTTTAGATCGAGCTCAAGCGCAAAATTTTGATCCAGTTTCGATCAGTCGAGCCTATTAAAGTTACATCGTAGATCAATTCGATTACACCTTTACATGCAACAAAAGTATATACAATTAAATACTAATTATCTATGTATTATCATCATGAGATAATAACAAATAGGTAGATATCTAGCTCTATTTTCATTAAAAAAAAATGATGATTAATACAATATAATAATTAAATGGAGAGGTTGAATCATAAACTTATATTTCAATTCATCCATTTTTAGTCACATAACTGGCCTTCCGAGCTACATGATATATATTAGTTTAATCAATTATAAGAGGGTAAAGGGAGAAGGTTGGAGAGAATGCGAGAAGGAGACAGTGGAAAAAAAGACTATATCAGACATAATATGTAATTGAGTTTATGTGTATTTTTTTTCTTCTAGGTTTTATAAAGTATATAAGTTACATTTTATTTTTTTTACGTCAAAACTCAAACTTATCCAGAGCCTTATATGTAATGTTTTTGAACGTAAGGTTTAACTGAAACAATTTAGAAACTTTAGAGTAAAACTCAGAATCTTTAAAATGAAGCTCATAAACTAACCCATCAGCGATATATTAACTATCTACAAATTTGATTATAAATGATGGCAACATTTTATTTGACTAATTTGTATATTTGGAGCATCCACGTTAATAGACATCCCATATATTTTTCCACACCGATCCACATCACTTTTCACTAAATATTTTATTTATCCTTCCCATTTATTATTAGCTCTTGCTCTTAGGGTTCTCCAACAACTTTTTTCTCTAATAATTTATGTCCCGCCAACTATGTGTTCGTGTCTCATTCGCCTTTTAGTTTTGGAAGAGTCCCTAAAACTAGGGGATCACAAATGATGAGAAACCTCCTACATTGATGAGGCGCTGCGCTCCAATTAAGAAGATAGGTCGCATTTGAGGAAGTAAAGTCCACTAATGGTTGGGATACACTCACAACCCGAACCTCACCTGAGGGAGAACACGTGTAATGGTCTGAGGATGTGTGAGGCTCGATGGGCAGGCCATGCCAATGTAGACCGGGCTGGCCCACATTGTTGTTCACCTCTACTCGATCTTACCCGTTACCATTAAGTAAGAAACTAACCCAAAATAAAATAAAACACTGCACCTATAGTGAATAATATGTGGCTATTTCATTTTTGCTAACATAATGACTTCATACTCTGAGACTACTTGAGTTGATCACGATGCAAACCTATGATGGAAAGGAAAGTTTAAACGACCCCAATAGTCACAAATTAAACCATTGCCAAAAACCTAAAAAAGTGAACATTAGCTTATAAAATATAAAACAAATGTAAGGAGACTTAAAATAATTGAATTAGAAAGATTGAATTAGTGATAGGTTAAGCAATATACGTCAGCAATAAACTCATAATCAATATTAAACATTATCACTACTCGTCCAATATCCAAACACCCACCATTTGTATTTTAATTCCACGACAAAATATTAATGGTTGTTTAAGCTTGATTATACTAATCATTTAAGCTAATTAACCCCTTTGCGTCCATTCTCTTAATTCCTCACACTCCTCTCTCTTTCTTTCTCTCTATTATTATTATTATTATTATCATCTACACTTCTTAACTAGTTAACTGCACTTCATTTTCCAAATTCTCGCCCCTTTTTTTCTGCATTCTTCAAGTCAATCAGTATCTGTTACTTTCTTGTTTTCTGTGAGTGTCCCAGATATAATCTACAAGTTTAAGGTACAATTTATAGCACCTTTGAGTAACCCTTGTTTGTGACGGTTATAAACTTGTAACGTCTCACAACTCTTTTTGTTTTAACATTTAAATTAGGTGACTTGTGAATTGTCGCACGTTATCTAAGTCTTGTGTAGGATAGTTTTACATAAATATTATATAAATAGATATAACTAGCAAGTTTTACCATAAAAAATTATTTAAGAAACTACCATGTTTTATAATGTTTGTGAAAGACCGCCTTACGAAAAACTAACATTTAAGAGTAGTAATTTACGACGATTAAATCGAGATTTTTAGTTGTTTATTAGTACGGACTACTTGTTAGTTAACACAATTGTTCTGTAGCTTTGTTTATGCTATTGCATGTGTTATCATTAATCGCTTGACTATAAAGTTCTTATTTTGAAAGGATTTCTTAGAGGTGGAAATTGGTGATTGTTCTTATATTTGCTTGGTTAACTGATTTTAGTGATTTATAGTAAATTAATGTTCATAATTATAGTAATTGATCACTTGGGAAGTTAGGAAATTGATTAATTGATTTAGTTGGTTGACTTCAAATCATATTGCTAGGAAATTGCTTAATTGGTTTAATTAATTGTTTTTAGTGGGAAGTTTAGTGATTAATCACCTGGGAACTTAAGAAATTGATTAAATTAGTTGATTAATAAGGGAAGTGCAGAGCTTGATCAGTTGGAAAGTTAGAAGATGCTTCATGTATTCATGCAATTAGGATTCAATTTGACGATAATTGAATCCTTGAAGTCGTTAATTAATGTCAAGAAACCATCTCAACCAAAAGCTTAAGCTGATGTTTGGAGTCCCAAGATCGGTTTTATACTCTAACCGTTAATACATGCAGTTTATTTCATTTTGGGGTCGATTATGTTGTTTGCTGGTGTTCATGTCGATTTATATGTTGCATCATCTTTAATCTGGTTTAATAAAGGTTAATGTTTGTGAAATAATATATTAGTCTGATCAGATATAATGGAATATATGTGAGAAATAGAATGAAATATTTAGGGCCGGAAGGCGAATTATTTCTTATTTAGAGGGGGATCTGTAGGGTCGCAAATGAAATGGCTTATTCGAAAAAGACCTTATTCTTTAAGATGGGAATCAATGATCACCAATTAAAGTGGATTATAATGCTTAGTGGGTATTATAATGTTCCCAAATTGTGGATAGAACTATTTTCTGTTCAATTTCAATGGAAGTTACTGTGCTTTACATCAGATGCCAACCTGCTTAAACTCTTCCTTTACTGTCATATATGCAATTTCACTATTCTTTGCTAAAGTTTTTCTTGGGTTGACACAAATTTGCAGCTTTGATGTACGTGATTTTAGTCGTTGTAAAGGTGATTGTTTTGGTTTTTCTTGTTAAACAAACATGAATACCCCATCGACCCAGTTTGTCGTGTCAAGAAGGATGAATATATATGAGCCTCTACACCAGATCAGCTCGTGGGTAGACTTTAGAGACGATGGCTGTATGAATGTGTCTCCGTCCACTCTTCTGATGGAAGTGGAAGATAAAATGGACAGCTTGGTACGTTTTTTACTTCTTTTTTTTTTCTTTTGACATTGTGTTTCTCTCATAAATGATTTATATTTTGACATGTAATGCTTTTTTAAGACCTTTGTTTAATGCTTCTGCTTTCTAAACTAAAAAACTGTAGTCAGAGGATACATCACATGGAGTTGCAGCAGCATTTTCAAACAGATACGACCAAGAAGCGTCTAAACCTTATGATAAGGTAAATCACACGCAGGATACCTTCCAGGCTTGCATTGGGTGCATTATTTTTCTTTCTTGGTGTAAAGGGAGCTACAAGAGTATTTTCCATGCAGACGAGTTTCATACCCAATTCATGAGTACGACCTCTCAATGAGTTTACTTAGACTCGGTGATCAGGTCATTTCAGTTGGGTCAATTTGGATAAAGTAATTTCAATGATCCTTGCATTCAAGGCCGAGTTTGGTCATTCAGGGTTGATTATGCTTCAGAGATGTTATTATTGGTTAATTTTGGGGTATGGGTGAGTTAGAGGTCATTAATACAGTTTGGCCCGGGTTAGATCTAGTTAATTTTGGTTTTGGGTTATTTGGGTACCAGCTCGGAGAGAGTTGGCCGAATTTTGGTCGGGTTAGCTTTGCCAGACATCTGATTAGCTGACAGCTGTAGCTGCTTATCAGATTGTTGTTGAAATATTTGTTTATAATGCTTAGATTGATTCCACATTTATTTTCGACGAAACTAAAAAATACAGTTCATCTCTAAACGAGCTTACCAGTTCTTTCATTATGTTTCCGAATTCCTATGTATTCTCCTTTTCTTCAGTCTACTAAAGTATTGCACAATTGCTTTGCTGTCTTACCATTTTAAGGTACAAAGACGTCTTGCTCAAAACCGTGAAGCTGCTCGTAAAAGTCGCTTAAGAAAAAAGGTGCGAAATAAAGCTGTCACATGTTAGTTGCTATTTGTGGTTCTTTGTTTGATGATGACAACATATTTGGTGTGTTACCATAGGCCTATGTTCAGCAGTTAGAATTGGGCCGTACAAAATTGATGCAAATGGAGCAAGAGATTGGACGATTGAGGCAACAGGTATGAAGACACTTCCATTCAAAGCCGTCTCAATGAATTTCGTGGTCCTGAGGGAATGTTTGAAAAGAGGGCTGCCTACTTGCTTTTAAAGCTTTGCTGCTTGCTTACAATGAATTGTTTACTCCAGGGTGTGCATACTAATGGTGGGATAGATCAACTTCCATTCTCCGGCGCTGTAAATTCAGGTTTCTTGGCCAATATATTGCATTTACATTACATCACTAAACATATTATCTGCTAGAATGATCAATGTTCAGGGAGCTGTGTTAATCCTATTTTGTTTAAGCAGATCATCACAAATAAGTTCAGTCTCTTCAGTCTGAACTTATCTTGGAATGTCTCGAAATCGTAATTTGTAAAAGCAACAAAGCCAGTGGGACATCATCTAGCTTACCGAGGCTTTATATCACATTGAAGTATTGAACATTCAAATTTTTTAAGTTTAAGTTTGATTATCTCTGTCAGTCGAAGTCTCAAACTCAATTAAAGGTGTACCCGGCGGAATGACATGGATGCGTGTCTAATTCTCGGACTTGACTTTTTTATGAAAGTTTCTCATGTTTTTGGTTTAATCTGAAGTGTTTCTACTGTAATTGAGTATCGGGCACAGGTACGCGTGGTAATATGAAGATTTGGAGTAGCATAGCTCCCTATAGAGATAGTATGATATAGATATACTCCTTATATAACTATCGCGAGCCTCATGACTATTAGAAACTACAGAAGTGTGATTTAGAGTAACTTTAAGAATAGGTGACCAGGTTTAGGAGGTGGGTGATTGATTTTCTTGGCATAGACAATATTACTCGGACTTAGGCGCTTAGAAGTAGGAGTAGCTTGACCATGGTCTTATCTCCTCTGCTTTAGTACTTCTGTAATTTGCACATCGTCCTTTTTTCTAAATATACCTTTTGTTTTTGGTTTTCTCTCCGATAGGAATCGTTGCATTTGAAATGGAGTATGGACACTGGGTTGAAGAACAGAATAAGCAAGTTTGTGTACTCAGGAATGCCCTGAATACTCATATAACAGACATTGAGCTCAGGATTCTTGTCGACACTGGCATGAAGCACTATTTTGATCTTTTTCAGTTGAAAGCAACTGCTGCAAAAGCTGATGTATTCTATCTCATGTCTGGCACGTGCAAAACTGCAGCTGAGCGCTTTTTCTTGTGGATTGGAGGGTTTCGGCCATCCGAATTACTAAAGGTGACATACTCAGAACAATTTCTATTATTTTTGTTGGGAGACTCTAATATTCTTAATAGCGCTAAACCAAGGGTCCTTACAAGCTCGATGAGATTCCCTTGTAGAAGCAAAACGTATGGTGAACGGATCATTCGGATACGAGCTTTTTCGATCGGGTGGCCAGGGTTCGCGTCATTTTTGGTTGTGCTTATTAAGGTTTTTGTCATTTGTTATATGTATAAACTTCAATGCAATTTTCAAATTAGTCATTTGGGGGCATTTGAGACCGGGTCATATTTTAATCGGAAGGTTTGGATTAGGTCAATATCGGTCCCAACAATGACAGAGCCAACTACGGATCGGATTTCCTGACCATAAGACGGTCTTACTGAAAACTTGCTGAAGAAACTCATATACTCACTCCTCGAATTATGATTTCAACAGGTACTCGGGCCTCAGCTTGATCCCTTGACGGATCAACAAGTCATGGATGTGTATAACCTCAAGCAATCATGTGAGCAGGCTGAGGAGGCGCTTACACAGGGCATGGATAAACTTCGGCAGACTCTAGCTGAATCTGTGGCTGAAAGACTATTCGGAGAAGGAAGCTTCAGCCCACAGATGACTAATGCAATCGAAAAACTTGAAGCTCTTGTAAGCTTCGTGAATCAGGTAAACATTTCACAATTTCTTATTTCAGTTTTTACTGAATTTTCACAGCGCCGACTAAAATTTTCCTCTTCGAATTTGAATTCAGTTTAATTTCTGTTTCCATTATTTTTTTTGTGTGAAATATATGCAATCACTTAATTAAACTTGCTCATATCAAGTACTATTACTAATAAGAACAGACAGCATTTGCCAGTCCACATTATCAAAACATTAGGCGGTCCTGCAAATGCTAAGTTAGGTGGTTACAGATGTGATACATGAGATGTCGACATTTAAATACTGTAAACCTTCTCAATGCTAATTGCTTAATCTAGGGAAACAAGTTGTGGACATTAGTGTTGAAAAGTCCACAAACTCTTGAGTTAGCTTGACGTCAAATGTCGCTATGGAGCATGTAAGACTCGATTGAGTGATGCAAATATAGTACGTTGGCGGAAAGGGTTACTTCCTTTTGGTTCAACTTAAAGAGAGTAAGAAGGGTGTTAAGTTACAACCCACGCCATGGATATTACACAAATAACCTTACCAAACCAGTTAACCGAGATGAGCGAGTTATGGCTTCTATTTGTACGCACAGATGGACATACCATGTTTTTTTTGTTGACCTTAAGACTTGAGCTAAGCAAGTTTTTGCTTCCATCTATAGGTAGGAACTAGGAAGTATGAGAAAAGCACAAGATTTGTGTATAGTCTATATCTCTATATATCTGACCCAAAAAGAATATCTGATCCTGTTTTTATTGAGACATATGACTGAAACCCATGCTTTTGATAAACAGGCTGACCACCTTCGACGAGAAACCCTACTGCAAATGCATCGGATTCTAACCATACGTCAGGCAGCTCGAGGGTTGTTAGCCTTAGGAGAGTTTTTCCATCGTCTACGGGCACTTAGCTCCCTTTGGTCTAGCCGTCCTCGTGAGACGTGATCACGATTAAAGCGTGTATAATCATTTTCAGCCAGAGATGCATTTGCAGCTATGCTCTTGTTATTAACCAACCACCCAAATGGAAAACATTGTACATAATAGTAGCGATGCCATTGTTGTTTTCGACAGCATGGGACTGTTTATGAACTCGAAATTTTTGTTTTTGAATGTGATTTATCATTGAGTGTGTATCACTTATGTATTGTGTAAATGAGATAGGTACATCTATATAGCAATTTTGTAAAAAATATTAGTGTGGTGTAATAAAAGATGGGGAGCCATTTTCATAGCTTTGAACATTGCGTTGCTCTTCCCCTTGTTTTGTCATCTATTGATTATTGGGCCTTGCCAGCAGCAGTAGGTTATGATGGTGGTTGGTGGTAAAAGGTGGCGACATGACATTTAGTGATATATACAAGACCCGCTGACATGCCTCCACGCACTCACGTCGCCTCCTATCACCACCAAACAACCACTCACTCACCCTAACAAATTCGAAAGCATTGTTAGTAAAAACATAATATCGGTAGATTTCAACTAAGGATATACTCCATCTGCCTCAATCATTTGTGTAGAAAATGTAAATTGTATATTTGAATAATTATTAGGTTTACAAGATCATTGTTTATATAGTTACATTGAGCATAGTTACCTAAATTACAAGGATTGTATTCACATAATAATTGGAGAAGATATCTACAATTAGGTAAACAAAATATTGTGAGAATAATTAGAGATAATAACTAATTATTCTCAATATCCCCCCGCAAGATGGACGACCGATCAGAGAGGCCAATCTTGGACATGAGCATGGCAAACCGAGGCTTGGGAGGAGCTTTGGTTAGGGCATCAGCGAGTTGGTCATCATTTGCAATAGGAACAACTCGAATGGCGCCAGATTGGACCTTTTCCCGAATAAAATGGTAATCCAGCGCGACATGCTTCATCCTAGAATGAAACACGGGATTAGCACCGAGGCTGGTGGCACCAAGATTGTCACAGTAAACCGCCGGACGAGCAGGAAGTGTAACACGAAATTCACGAAGGAGATGGGCGAGCCACGTGAGTTCAACACTAGCATTGGCAACCTACCGATATTCGGCTTCAGTGGATGAGCGAGCAACAATCCGTTGTTTCTTGGAGCTCCACGAGATGGGATTGTGACCAAGATAGACAACAGAGGCACCGGTGGAGGTGACATCATCTTGGTTGCCACCCCAGTCAGAGTAAGCATAGAGGGACAACGGAGAGTTACGAAAGATGGTGATACCGTGAGCAATGGTGTCGGCTAGGTAGCGCAGGAGGCGTTTTAGGGCATTCCAATGGTTAGTGGTCGACTGATGCATAAATTGGGACAGTTTGTTCACAGAGAAAGAAATGTCGGGTCGTGTCAACGAGAGATATTGGAGACCACCGAGAAGGGCACGATACTCAGTCGGATTATCATGAGGGGCTCCATCACGAAGACTAAGCTTCACGGTAGAGTCCATGGGGGTAAAGGCCGACTTAACATCGAGCATGTTGGCACGGCTAAACAAGTCAGTTGTATACTTTCTTTGGTTGAGAAATAGACCCGAGCGGCAGGGTTGCACTTCAACACCTAAGAAATAGGAGAGGTTACCAAGGTCTTTTAAGGAATGTCATCAACGTACACCAAAACAAATAAAGTGAAGGATGCATGGGAAACAAATAATGACGTATCAGAGGTAGAGTTCGAGAACCCATTTTGGAAAAGGAAAGAGCGTAGCTCATTATACCATGCGTGGAGCGCTTGTTTTAGCCCATAAAGGGCTTTCCGAAGTCGACAAACATGGGTCAGTTTAGCTGGATCAACAAAGCCAGCGGGTTGGGCCATGTAAACCTCATCAGTGAGAGTACCTTGTAGAAAAGCATCATTAATGTCAAGTGACAGGGTTGTCGCGTACCCTAATCAAAGATAAATAACCCAGACTAGGCTAACAACAAATTAATGTAATTAGGGAAGTAAGGGGTCGATCTCGGGGAGACGGGAGATACTTGTGAATAGTTATGGTTAGAGCTCTATCTTGTATGATTGGCAAATGTTTGTCACTAATTACTAAATGCTATAATAAAAATGAATCAATGCAATAAAGAAAAGAATCTAGGGAAGTAGGTTCACACATGTAGATTAACATATTGATGGAATTGGATTTAGAACATGCAAATAATTCATTGTGAGTTCGTAAGAATGATGTGTTCATTACAATCATAGATCAGATGGTCTAGCAGGCTTTTAGGCAATTTACTAGGTCTTAATCTACCATGTCATGCTTTGTCTATTCAATTCACGTATTTCTACCTTGGAAAAGAATTCCATTTTAGTCAATGATTTTGGCCAGAAATCGTTAACCATCGTTACAATCCAAACATGCATAGACACAACGTTTTAAAGGCACAATTTCTTTATCCAATTTTCATCTTTTAATTAACCTAACATGGCTACCCTACACCCTAGAAAAACGACTACTTATGCATGATTAACAATGAAAGGGCAACTAAGATTATAAAACTAAGAATGGTAAACATGATAAAGGAAATACTAAAAGAAAATGAAACTATAATGTAAACACGAGAATAAAGATTACCGGAAAGGATGAGCAAAGATCGAAATGGAATAAGAACTTGAATAGGAAACGCAAACCCGGAAACTTGAGTTCCAATTACAAGTAGAACCATACAATTGAAGAAAACTTAGAACTAAACTAAACTAGAGAAAACTAGAACTAAACTAAACTAAGAAAGATGAGAGAAAGAACAAAAACTAATCTAATCTAATGTTGTGTGGAGGCTAGGGTTTTTTGTACATGTAGTTGTTGTTGTTCAAATTGTGTGTGATGCATAGGGTATTTATAGGGTTGAGAGGCTGCTGTGTTTCGTCCAAATTCATACCCTAGACAACCTAATAAAGCACTCCATTAAGACTTGGTAGAAGAAGAGCCAAGAAGCGCTCAACAGCAAACATACCCGATACCCGATCGGGGATGTGGTAATCCGATCGGGGAAGTTGCACTCTTGGTCAATTGACTTTCGTTTCATCTCCTTTGGTACGTGACTTGATCTACCTTGACTCCTTTGACTTTAGATTCGAATGGGGACGTAACTAACACCTCTTGGGCCTCATTTCCTCCCCTATTTGAGCTTTATCATGTCCCCAAGGGTTAAGGGTCGGAGCATGAAGTTTGAGACGACTTTCGTCGACGAATAGCAACACCGTCGCAACTTGTGCATATGAGCTCGGAATGACTTGAAACTTGTTCCCTTTGACTCGGAACCTCTAGATCTTTATAGCATGCCATCTTAACCTCACGTAATCGTCCTTCTTAGCTTCTGCTTGCTCATATTTCCTTCAAATGACGGGATTTGAAGTAGAAACGACTCAATTCCTACAAATGACATTAAAGCACGAGAAATACTGCAAAGGAGAGATTAGCTCATAAAACCACTTCTTAAAGTGAATAAACCATATCAAATCGAGCTAAAATGAGGGGATAAAATCATACAAATTAACACTTATCAAATTCCCCCAAGCTAAACCCTTGCTTGTCCTCAAGCAAGCATACAATAACAAACATGACAAGGACAAGGGCCACGAGCAACAATCAATCCATCCTAATGCATATCCCATCAAGTAGCTTATGAAACACATCCCGAAATAACGTGGGCATAGGGAAAATGCAAAACATGGTTGAGATTTACATAACGGCGCAGCATAAGGAACATCAAATAGACTTTTCGGCTCTTGCATGATCTTTTGACAATGGACTCTCACGGTGCACTCAACACTCAAATTTTTATATAAATCAAGGAAATATTATTTTATATTTGAGTGGTACTCTCCTATCTACGACTCATGAGAATGCGCCCGCAATCTAATATGGTAAACATTCCAAAACTACAAGTCAAAACAATCATAAAAAGCATAGAAAGAAGTCAAAAGCAAGAAGAAGGCTATGGGAGATGGGTAACAAAGTGGACAAATGAATTATGGTAATGTGGAGCTAAGGTCAAGCTAGCAACATACCAATTATGCAAGGATGCTCAATCAAAACTCGGAAACATTCCCAAGAAAATAAAACTATGCCACAAATAACAAATTGGCTTATACTCATGGCAATACAAGAGTGAATTTCCCAACTTTTTGAATTTCGGATCATGGAAATAACACTCACAACTTCTTCTTTTCATAAACCATTTTTTTTTCTTTTCAATACATGCTTCTTTCTTTTCATTCTTTCATATTCAACATCATTTGTTTTTTCATTTGTTTTTCTTTTCTTTGAACTCTCTTTTTTTTCTTTTTCTTTGGCACGGCAATCAGTAATTCCGTCCAATCAAGATCACTTTGACATAACTTGAACAATATCCCAAATGAGCACCCAAACACAAACGGTATAGCTACTAACTTAACAAGGTAGGCAATATTTTTACATGTAGCTAATGAAATGTGAAACAATGTGAAAAGGGGCTAAATTTAGGCAATGGATTCAAAGTGAATGGCTTCAAATGCTTTTTAAATCATGAATGTAATGCTCACTAGAAATGGAATGAAAACCATACTTGTGCGTTTTTGATGTGACGCAAATCATAAGGAGAAACTACACACACCTAATTGGGATCGGGTATAGATGTACCGATCACTGGAGGCTCTACCTTACCGTATATGTAGTTTGCCAAAGTCAAGATCAAGCCTAATAAGTCTAAAATCAATCCCTCACCCACTGTGTACAAGACATCCCCATGTATGCAAAATCCCGTCAAAAGCGTGAAACATTGGCTAAAAAGCTACAATAAGGGAAATGCATTGAGGAATGACATTATGCACAACACAATTGGGTGGACAAAACACACAACTTTTATTAAACTTTTTTTTTTTTAATATTTTTGGATTTTTCAAGTTTTTCAAATTCAATAAACAACTAGACTAAATAAACAACGACACAAACTAAATCCCTCCCCCAAGCTAGAATAACACATTGTCCTCAATGTGCAAAACGGTTTTAAGCGCAGAAAACACAAAGAAGGACAACATAACCAACAAAGGAATATGGGACGACTCAACAAAATGGTACAGAAAGAAAAGAAAACATACAACCGTGCAGCAGCTCCCCCAAGCTAGCTTGAAAACGGGGGCAAAGTACAACCCAAGCACCAAAGTACCTGTGATGAACAAGCTACTACAATACTAGATAAAACTATTGTCTTATTGTCAAAGCTATTAGAACCAAAACCAAATGAATTATTTAAAAATTAACATTATTATATTGTCCAACAAAAATAATTTATTTAATAACAAAAATATAATAAAACACGGGTTGCCTCCCGCGAAGCTTTATTTAAATGTCTTGCTAGACTCTTTATTAGTGAAAATCATTCTTTGTGCCTTAAAAAGCATGTCAATGCCCTTAGAAGTCGATCATATACCTGCGCATGAGCTATACAAAAACATATGTAAGCAATTGACAAGATATAGGCATGAAATATTGAAGGTAAGAATTGAGATATCTTATCATTGTGCGCATGACAAACTTCATAGATGACCACTGAACTGCTCCACTCGTCAGTGAGAGATGGAGTGAAATGTTTAAGATCATGGAACAAACAATTAGTTCCCAAAATATCATTAGTGGACTCTAATTGGGGGTAGGGTGAATCAAAGGAGTGAGAATCAAAAATGGGTGGTTGATCCCACTTAATTTTAAGGCTAGGTTCACAAAACCCAGTATTATTTTCAAATAAATATGGAATATCCTTAGCGAAGGGATTTTCAAAGAAATCTGATGACTCAATCGACGACTCTCCATTGGAGTCACAAATGGGCTTAACAACATCCTTGTCTAAAGTCTTGACTACCATATGGTCAATATCAATAATGGGGGTCTCAAAATTGTCAAATGGAACAACACTAGAGTGACTTTCAATAGAAAAGGTTGGACCATCATCATCGTCATCTATTAATTCATATGATTGGGGAGAATTAGACTCACATGGGGGGCATGAAAAAGCATAAGGAAAATTGATTGGCTTACATCTTTTAAACGTGGGTTCTTCCTTTTTCCCTTTGAGCATTTGAACTTGAGCCATGATTTCATTGAGTTGCTCTTGGATTCTCAACCGCCGGTGCGTTTCTTCCCTAGATTGGGATGCCATAAATTAAAGTTCAAGAAAATCCAAAGTTTCTCTCCTCTCTTCTGATAAAGACTTCCACCACTCAATTGCATAGCCAGGCTACGACACTCAATGAGCATTCCATGAAGCACGACATGTCTCATATAGGTCTCATCAAGGGTATACCCAAGAGAGATAATATGGTTATAATAGCTATAAAATCGGTCGAGGTATTCATGGAAAGGCTCATTTTCACATTGTGGAGGTTGGAAATAGATAGTCATTGAGAGAAAATAAAGCAATCCATTTGAAAGAAAATATTCCTATTACCTGAAAAGAGTCACTATACTACAAGGAAAAGGTGAGAAAAATCTCAAGGAACAAGTGTTCCTCGAGACAAAAGAAAAGAGAAAAAAAGAAAAAGACAAGGTAAAACTCTACTAATCACAAATAAACAAAACCGTGCTCCCTGACAACGGCGCCAAAATTTGACAGGGTTGTCGCGTACCCTAATCAAAGATAAATAACCCGGACTAGGCTAACAACAAATTAATGTAATTAGCGAAGTAAGGGGTCGATCTCGGGGAGACGGGAGATACTTGTGAATAGTTATGGTTAGAGCTCTATCTTGTACGATTGGCAAATGTTTGTCACTAATTACTAAATGCTATAATAAAAATGAATCAATGCAATAAAGAAAAGAATCTAGGGAAGTAGGTTCACACATGTAGATTAACATATTGATGGAATCTGATTTAGAACATGCAAATAATTCATTGTGAGTTCGTAAGAATGATGTGTTCATTACAATCATAGATCGGATAGTCTAGCAGGCTTTTAGGCAATTTACTAGGTCTTAATCTACCATGTCATGCTTTGTCTATTTAATTCACGTATTTTTACCTTGGAAAAGAATTCCATTTTAGTCAATGATTTTGGCCAAAAATCGTTAACCATCGTTACAATCCAAACATGCATAGACACAACGTTTTAAAGGCACAATTTCTTTATCCAATTTTCATCTTTTAATTAACCTAACATGGCTACCCTACACCCTAGAAAAACGACTACTTATGCATGATTAACAATGAAAGGGCAACTAAGATTATAAAACTTAGAATGGTAAACATGATAAAGGAAATACTAAAAGAAAATGAAACTATAATGTAAACACGAGAATAAAGATTACCGGAAAGGATGAGCAAAGATCGAAATGGAATAAGAACTTGAATAGGAAACGCAAACCCGGAAACTTGAGTTCCAATTACAAGTAGAACCATACAATTGAAGAAAACTTAGAACTAAACTAAACTAGAGAAAACTAGAACTAAACTAAACTAAGAAAGATGAGAGAAAGAAGAAAAACTAATCTAATTTAATGTTGTGTGGAGGCTAGGGTTTTGTGTACATGTAATTGTTGTTGTTCAAATTGTGTGTGATGCATAGGGTATTTATAGGGTTGAGAGGCTGCTGTGTTTCGTCCAAATTCATACCCTAGACAACCTAATAAAGCACTCCATTAAGACTTGGTAGAAGAAGAGCCAAGAAGCGCTCAACAGCAAACATACCCGATACCCGATCGGGGATGTGGTAATCCGATCGGGGAAGTTGCACTCTTGGTCAATTGACTTTCGTTTCATCTCCTTTGGTACGTGACTTGATCTACCTTGACTCCTTTGACTTTAGATTCGAATGGGGACGTAACTAACACCTCTTGGGCCTCATTTCCTCCCCTATTTGAGCTTTATCATGTCCCCAAGGGTTAAGGGTCGGAGCATGAAGTTTGAGACGACTTTTGTCGACGAATAGCAACACCGTCGCAACTTGTGCATATGAGCTCGGAATGATTTGAAACTTGTTCCCTTTGACTCGGAACCTCTAGATATTTATAGCATGCCATCTTAACCTCACGTAATCGTCCTTCTTAGCTTCTCCTTGCTCATATTTCCTTCAAATGACGGGATTTGAAGTAGAAACGACTCAATTCCTACAGATGACATTAAAGCACGAGAAATACTGCAAAGGAGAGATTAGCTCATAAAA
>JAIUZE010016189.1:0-23982 GCA_022085475.1 Heliosperma pusillum | reverse complement strand
TGTATTATAGGCTGTAATTTGAGCTGTTCAGGAGGTCGTACTGGGCTGCGTTTCCGTTTCTCACGTTTTTTTTACCACGTGTCCTGGGCCGTGGTAGAAGTTAAAATGTTCGATTAAACCATCAGATAACACATATTTGTCCATTTTCTCGATAAACCGAGTTTCCCTTGAAAAAAGTTTATCGCTTACAGACACCATCAAATCTCCTCCGTTTATGTTCAAAGTTTGTGTGGGAGCTTTATCTGAGCCAATAAAATGTTTGTGTGGTTTACTGCCATTTCTGACCCGGCGCTACAAAATACCGAAAACCGTGTATTATAGGCTGTAATTTGGGCCGTTTAGGAGGTCGTACTGGGCTCCGTTTCAGTTTCTCACGATATTTGTACCACGTGTCCTGGGCCGTGGTAGAAGTAACCAAGTTCGATTAAACCATCAAATCTCCTCCGTTTATGCTCAAAATTTGCGTAGGAGGATTATCTGAGCCAATAAAATGTTTATGTGATTTACTTGCATTTCTGACCCGGGGCCACAAAATACCGAAAACTGTGTATTATAGGCTGTAATTTGGGCCGTTCGGAAGGTTGCACTGGGCTCCGTTTCAGTTTCTCACGATATTTGTACCACGTGTCGTGGGCCGTGGTAGAAGTTACCATGTTCGATTAAACCATCAGATAACATGTATTTATCCATTTTCTCGATAAAGCGAGTTACCCCCGAAAAACATTTATCGCATACGGACACCATCAAATCTCTTCCGTTTATGCTCAAAAATTGTGTGGAAGCTTTATCTGAGCTAATAAAATGTTTGTGAAATTTACTGCCATTTCTGACCCGGGGTCACAAAATACCGAAAACCGTGTATTTTAGAATGTAATTTGGGCCGTTCGAGAGGTCGTACTGGGCGCTCTTTCAGTTTCTCACGATATTTGTACCACGTGTCCTGAGCCGTAGTAGAAGTTACTATGTTCGATTAAACCATCAGATAACATGTATTTATCCATTTTCTCGATAAACCGAGTTACCCCTGAAAAAAGTTTATCGCATACGGACACCATCAAATCTCCTCCGTTTATGCTCAAAATTTGCGTGGGAGCTTTATCTGAGCTAATAAAATGTTTGTGTGATTTACTGCCATTTCTGACTCGGGGCCACAAAATACCGAAAACGCGTGTATTATAGGCGTAATTTGGGCCTCGAGAGGTCGCACTGGTGCTCCCGTCAGTTTTCTCACTTATTTTTACCACTGTCCCTGGGCCGTAGTAGAAGTTACTATGTTCGATTAAACCATCAGATAACATGTATTTATCCATTTTCTCGATAAACCGAGTTACCCCTGAAAAAAGTTTATCGCATACGGACACCATCAAATCTCCTCCGTTTATGCTCAAAATTTGTGTGGGCGCTTTATCTGAGCTAATAAAATGTTTGTGTAATTTACTGCCATTTCTGACTCGGGGCCACAAAATACCGAAAACCGTGTATTATAGGCTGTAATTTGGGTCGTTCGAGAGGTCGCACTGGGCTCCCTTTCAGTTTCTCACGATATTTGTACCACGTGTCCTGGGCCGTGGTAGAAGTTATTATGTTCGATTAAACCATCATATAACACGTATTTATCCAATTTCTCGATAAACCGAGTTACCCCTGAAAAACGTCTATCGCATACGGACACCCTCAAATCTCCTCCGTTTATGCTCAAAATTTGCGTGTGAGCTTTATCTGAGCTAATAAAATGTTTGTGTGATTTACTGCCATTTGTAATCAGGGCCACAAAATTCCTAACACCGTGTATTATAGGCTGTAATTTGAGCTGTTCAGGAGGTCGTACTGGGCTGCGTTTCCGTTTCTCACATTTTTTTTCCCACGTGTCCTGGGCCGTGGTAGAAGTTAAAATGTTCGATTAAACTATCAGATAACACGTAATTGTCCATTTTCTCGATAAACCGAGTTTCCCCTGAAAATAGTTTATCGCATACAGACACCATCAAATCTCCTCCGTTTATGCTCATAGTTTGCGTGGGAGCTTTATCTGAGCTAATAAAATGTTTGTGTGGTTTACTGCCATTTCTGACCCGGGGCTTCAAAATACCGAAAACCGTGTATTATAGGCTATAATTTGGGCCGTTCAGGAGGTCGTACTAGGCTCCGTTTCAGTTTCTCACGAGTTTTGTACCACGTGTCCTGGGCCGTGGTAGAAGTTACCATGTTCGATTAAACCTTCAGATAACACGTATTTATCCATTTTCTCGATAAACCGAGTTACCCCCGAAAAACGTTTATCGCATACGGACACCATCAAATCTCCTCCGTTTATGCTCAAAATTTGCGTAAAATCTTTATCTGAGCTAATAAAATGTTTGTGTAATTTACTGCCATTTCTGACCCGGGGCCACAAAATACCGAAAACCGTGTATTATAGGGTGTAATTTAGGTCGTTCGAGAGGTCGTACTGGGCTCCCTTTCAGTTTCTCACGATATTTGTACCACGTTTCCTGAGCCGTTGAAGTAGTTACTATGTTCGATTAAACAATCAGATAACACGTGTTTATCCATTTTCTCGATAAACCGAGTTACCACCGAAAAACGTTTATCGCATACAGAAACCATCAAATCTCCTCCGTTTATGCTCAAAATTTGCGTGGAAGCTTTATCTGAGCCAATAAAATGTTTGTGTGATTTACTTGCATTTCTAACCCGGGGCCACAAAATACCGAAAACCGTATATTATAGGCTGTAATTTGGGCCGTTCGGGAGGTTGCACTGGGCTTCGTTTCAGTTTTTCACGATATTTGTACCACGTGTCGTGGGCCGTGGTATAAGTTACCATGTTCGATTAAACCATCAGATAACACGTATTTATCCATTTTCTCGATAAACCGAGTTACCCCCCGAAAAACGTTTATCGCATACGGACACCATCAAATCTCTTCCGTTTATGCTCAAAATTTGTGTGGAAGCTTGATCTGAGCTAATAAAATATTTGTGTGATTTACTGCCATTTCTAACCCGGGCCTCAAAATACCGAAAACCGTGTATTATAGGCTGTAATTTGGCCCTTCGAGAGGTCGCACTGGGCTCCCTTTCAGTTTCTCACGATATTTGTACCACGTGTCCTTAACCGTGGTAGAAGTTACTATGTTCGATTAAAACATCAGATAACACGTATTTATCCATTTTCTCGATAAACCGAGTTACTCCGAAAAACGTTTATCGCATACGGACACCATCAAATCTCCTCCGTTTATGCTCAAAATTTGCGTGACAGCTTTATCTGAGCCAATAAAATGTTTGTGTGATTTACTTCCATTTCTGACCCGGGACCACAAAATAACGAAAACCGTGTATTATAGGCTGTAATTTGGGCCGTTCGGGAGGTTGCACTGGGCCCCGTTTAAGTTTCTCACGATATTTGAACCACGTGTCCTGGGCAGTGGTAGAAGTTACCACGTTCGATTAAGCCATCAGATAACACGTATTTATCCATTTTCTCGATAAACCGAGTTACCCTTGAAAAAAGTTTATCGCATACGGACACCATAAAATCTCCTCCGTTTATGCTCAAAATTTGTGTGGGAGCTTTATCTGAGCTTAAAAAATATTTGTGTGATTTACTGCCATTTATGACCAGGGGCCACAAAATACCGAAAACCGTGTATTATAGGCTGTAATTTGGGCCGTTCGATAGGTCGTTCTGGGCTCCCGTTCAGTTTCTCACGATATTTGTACCACGTGTCCTGAGCCGTGGTAGAAGTTACTATGTTCGATTAAACCATCAGATAACACGTATTTATCCATTTTCTCGATAAACCGAGTTACTCCGAAAGACGTTTATCGCATACGGACACCATCAAATCTCCTCCGTTTATGCTCAAAATTTGCGTGACAGCTTTATCTGAGCCAATAAAATGTTTGTGTGATTTACTTCCATTTCTGACCCGGGACCACAAAATACCGAAAACCGTGTATTATAGGCTGTAATTTGGGCCGTTCGGTAGGTTGCACTGGGCCCCGTTTAAGTTTCTCACGATATTTGAACCACGTGTCCTAGGCCGTGGTAGAAGTTACCATGTTCGATTAAACCATCAGATAACACGTATTTATCCATTTTCTCGATAAACCGAGTTACCCCCGAAAAAAGTTTATCACATACGGACACCATCAAATCTCCTCCGTTAATGCTCAAAATTTGCGTGGGAGCTTTATCTGAGCTAATAAAATGTTTGTGTGATTTACTGCCATTTATGACCCGGGGCCACAAAATACCGAAAACTGTGTATTATAAGCTGTAATTTGGGCCGTTCGAGAGGTCGTACTGGGCTCCCTTTCAGTTTCTCACGATATTTGTACCACGTGTCCTGAGCCGTGGTAGAAGTTACTAAGTTCGATTAAACCATCAGATAACACGTATTTATCCATTTTCTCGATAAACCGAGTTACCTCCGAAAAACGTTTATTGCATACGGACACCATCAAATCTCCTCTGTTTATGCTTAAAATTTGCGTGAGAGCTTTATCTGAGCCAATAAAATGCTTGTTTGATTTACTTCCATTTCTGACCCGGGACCACAAAATACCGAAAACCGTGTATTATAGGCTGTAATTTGGGCCGTTCGGGAGGTTGCACTGGGCTCCTTTTCAGTTTCTCACGATATTTGTACCACGTGTCCTGGGCCGTGGTAGAAGTTACCATGTTCGATTAAACCATCAGATAACACGTATTTATCCATTTTCTCGATAAACCGAGTTACCCCCGAAAAAAGTTTATCGCATACGGACACCATCAAATCTCCTCCGTTTATGCTCAAAACTTGTGTGGGCGCTTTATCTGAGTTAATAAAATGATTGTGTGATTTACTGCCATTTCTGACTCGGGGCCACAAAATATCGAAAACCGTGTATTACAGGCTGTAATTTGGGCCGTTCGGCAGGTTGCACTTGTCTCCGTTTCAGTTTCTCACGATATTTGTACCACGTGTCCTGGGCCGTGGTAGAAGTTACCATGTTCGATTAAACCATCAGATAACACGTATTTATCCATTTTCTCGATAAACCGAGTTACCCCCGAAAAAAGTTTATCGCATACGGACACCATCAAATCTCCTCCGTTTATGCTCAAAACTTGTGTGGGCGCTTTATCTGAGTTAATAAAATGATTGTGTGATTTACTGCCATTTCTGACTCGGGGCCACAAAATATCGAAAACCGTGTATTACAGGCTGTAATTTGGGCCGTTCGGCAGGTTGCACTTGTCTCCGTTTCAGTTTCTCACGATATTTGTACCACGTGTCCTGGGCCGTGGTAGAAGTTACCATGTTCGATTAAACCATCATATAACACGTATTTATCCATTTTCTTGATAAACCGAGTTACCCCCGAAAAACGTTTATCGCATACGGACACCATCAAATCTCCTCCGTTTATGCTCAAAATTTGCGTGGGAGCTTTATCTGAGCCAATAAAATGTTTGTGTGATTTACTGCCATTTCTGACCCGGGGCCACAAAATACCGAAAACCGTGTATTATAGGTTGTAACTTGGGCCGTTCGAGAGGTCGCACTGGGCTCCCTTTCATTTTCTCACGATATTTGTACCACGTGTCCTGGGCCGTGGTAGAAGTTACTATGTTCGATTAAACCATCATATAACACGTATTTATCCAATTTCTCGATAAACCGAGTTACCCCTGAAAAACGTTTATCGCATACGGACACCCTCAAATCTCCTCCGTTTATGCTCAAAATTTGCGTGTGAGCTTTATCTGAGCTAATAAAATGTTTGTGTGATTTACTGCCATTTCTGATCAGGGCCACAAAATTCCTAAAACCGTGTATTATAGGCTGTAATTTGAGCTGTTCAGGAGGTCGTACTGGGCTGCGTTTCCGTTTCTCACGTTTTTTTTACCACGTGTCCTGGGCCGTGGTAGAAGTTAAAATGTTCGATTAAACCATAAGATAACACGTATTTGTCCATTTTCTCGATAAACCGAGTTTCCCCTGAAAAAAGTTTATCGCTTACAGACACCATCAAATCTCCTCCGTTTATGTTCAAAGTTTGTGTGGGAGCTTTATCTGAGCCAATAAAATGTTTGTGTGGTTTACTGCCATTTTTGACCCGGCGCTACAAAATACCGAAAACCGTGTATTATAGGCTGTAATTTGGTCCGTTTAGGAGGTCGTACTGGGCTCCGTTTCAGTTTCTCACGATATTTGTACCACGTGGCCTGGGCCGTGGTAGAAGTTACCTTGTTCGATTAAACCATCAGATAACACGTATTTAACCATTTTCTCGATAAACCGAGTTACCCCCGAAAAACGTTTATCGCATACGGACACCATCAAATCTCTTCCGTTTATGCTCAAAATTTGCGTAAAATCTTTATCTGAGCTAATAAAATGTTTGTGTGATTTACTGCCATTTCTGACCCGGGGCCACAAAATACAGAAAACCGTGTATTATAGGCTGTAATTTGGGCCGTTCGAGAGGTCGTACTGGGCTCCTTTTCAGTTTCTCACGATATTTTTACCACGTGTCCTGAGCCGTGGAAGAAGTTACTATGTTCGATTAAACCATCATATAACACGTGTTTATCCATTTTCTCGATAAACCGAGTTACCACCGAAAAACGTTTATCGCATACAGAAACCATCAAATCTCCTCCGTTTATGCTCAAAATTTGCGTAGGAGGTTTATCTGAGCCAATAAAATGTTTGTGTGATTTACTTGCATTTCTGACCCGGGGCCACAAAATACCGAAAACCGTGTATTATAGGCTGTAATTTGGGCCGTTCGGAAGGTTGCACTGGGCTCCGTTTCAGTTTCTCACGATATTTGTACCACGTGTCCTGAGCCGTGGTAGAAGTTACTATGTTCGATTAAACCATCAGATAACATGTATTTATCCATTTTCTCGATAAACCGAGTTACCCCCGAAAAATGTTTATCGCATACGGACACCATCAAATCTCCTCCGTTTATGCTCAAAATTTGCGTGGGAGCTTTATCTGAGCTAATAAAATGTTTGTGTGATTTACTGCCATTTATGACCCGGGGCCACAAAATACCGAAAACCGTGTATTATAGGCTGTAATTTGGGCCGTTCGAGAGGTCGCACTGGGCTCCCTTTCAGTTTCTCACGATATTTGTACCACGTGTCCTGGGCCGTGGTAGAAGTTACTATGTTCGATTAAACCATCATATAACATGTATTTATCCAATTTCTCGATAAACCGAGTGACCCCCGAAAAACGTTTATCGCATACGGACACCCTCAAATCTCCTCCGTTTATGCTCAAAATTTGCGTGTGAGCGTTATCTGAGCAAATAAAATGTTTGTGTGATTTACTGCCATTTCTGACTCGGGGCCACAAAATACCGAAAACCGTGTATTATAGGCTGTAATTTGAGCTGTTCGGGAGGTCGTACTGGGCTGCGTTTCAGTTTCTCACGATATTTGTACCACGTGTCCTGGGCCATGGTAGAACTTACCATGTTCGATTAAACTATCAGATAACACGTATTTATCCATTTTCTCGATAAATCGAGTTACCCCCGAAAAACGTTTATCGCATACGGACACCATCAAATCTCCTCCGTTTATGATCAAAATTTGAGTAAAATCTTTATCTGAGCTAATAAAATGTTTGTGTGATTTACTGCCATTTCTGACCCGGGGCCACAAAATACCAAAAACCGTGTATTATAGGCTGTAATTTGGGCCGTTCGAGAGGTCGTACTGGGCTGCCTTTCAGTTTCTCACGATATTTGTACCACGTGTCCTGAGCCGTGGAAGAAGTTACTATGTTCGATTAAACCATCAGATAACACGTGTTTATCCATTTTCTCGATAAACCGAGTTACCACCGAAAAACGTTTATCGCATACGGAATCTATCAAATCTCCTCCGTTTATGCTCAAAATTTGCGTAGGAGCTTTATCTGAGCCAATAAAATGTTTGTGTGATTTACTTGCATTTCTGACCCGGAGCCACAAAATACCGAAAACCGTGTATTATAGGCTGTAATTTGGGCCGTTCGGGAGGTTGCGCTGGGCTCCGTTTCAGTTTCTCACGATATTTGTACCACGTGTCGTGGGCCGTGGTAGAAGTTACCATGTTCGATTAAACCATCAGATAACACGTATTTATCTATTTTTTTGATAAACCGAGTTACCCCCGAAAAATGTTTATCGCATACGGACACCATCAAATCTCTTCCGTTTATGCTCAAAACTTGTGTGGAAGCTTTATCTGAGCTAATAAAATTTTTGTGTGATTTACTGTAATTTGGGCCGTTCGAGAGGTTGTACTGGGCTCTCTTTCAGTTTCTCACGATATTTGTACCACGTGTCCTGAGCCGTGGTAGAAGTTACTATGTTCGATTAAACCATTATATAACACGTATTTATCCAATTTCTCGATAAACCGAGTTACCTCCGAAAAACGTTTATCGCATACGGACACCATCAAATCTCCTCCGTTTATGCTCAAAATTTGCGTGAGAGCTTTATCTGAGCCAATAAAATGTTTGTATAATTTACTTCCATTTCTGACCCGGGACCACAAAATACCGAAAACCGTATATTATATGCTGTAATTTGGGCCGTTCGAGAGGTTGCACTGGGCTCCGTTTCAGTTTCTCACGTTATTTGTACCACGTGTCCTGGGCTGTGGTAGAAGTTACCATGTTCGATTAAACAATCAAATAACACGTATTTATCCATTTTCTCGATAAACCGAGTTACCCCCGAAAAACGTTTATCGCATACGGACACCATCAAATCTCCTCCGTTTATGCTCAAAATTTGCGTGGGAGCTTTATCTGAGCTAATAAAATGTTTGTGTGATTTACTGCCATTTCTGACCCGGGGCCACAAAATACCGAAAACCGTGTATTATAGGCTGTAATTTGGGCCGTTCGAGAGGTCGCACTGGGCTCCCTTTCAGTTTCTCACGATATTTTTACCACGTGTCCTGGGCCGTGGTAGAAGTTACTATGTTCGATTAATTCATCATATAACACGTATTTATCCATTTTCTCGATAAACCGAGTTACCCCCGAAAAAACGTTTATCGCATACGGACACCCTCAAATCTCCTCCGTTTATGCTCAAAATTTGCGTGTAAGCTTTATCTGAGCTAAAAAAATGTTTGTGTGATTTACTGCCATTTCTGACCCAGGGCCACAAAATTCCGAAAACCGTGTATTATAGGCTGTAATTTGAGCTGTTCGGGAGGTCGTACTAAGCTGCGTTTCCGTTTCTCACGTTTTTTTTACCACGTGTCCTGGACCGTGGTAGAAGTTAAAATGTTCGATTAAACCATCAGATAACACGTATTTGTCCATTTTCTCAATAAACCGAGTTTCCCCTGAAAAACGTTTATCGCATACAGACACCATCAAATCTCCTCCGTTTATGCTCAAACTTTGCGTGGGAGCTTTATCTGAGCCAATAAAATGTTTGTGTGGTTTACTGCCATTTCTGACCCGGGGCTACAAAATACCGAAAACCGTGTATTACAAGCTGTAATTTGGGCCGTTCAGGAGGCCGTACTGGGCTCTGTTTCAGTTTCTCACGATATTTGTACCACGTGTCCTGGGCCATGGTAGAAGTTACCATGTTCGATTAAACCATCAGATAACACGTGTTTATCCATTTTCTCGATAAACCGAGTTACCCCCGAAAAACATTTATCGCATACGGACACCATCAAATCTCCTCCGTTTATGCTCAAAATTTGCGTAAAATCTTTATCTGAGCTAATAAAGTGTTTGTGTGACTTACTGCCATTTCTGACCCGGGGCCACAAAATACCGAAAACCGTGTATTATAGGCTGTAAATTGGGCCGTTCGAGAGGTCGTACTGGGCTCCCTTTCAGTTTCTCACGATATTTTTACCACGTGTCCTGAGCCGTGGAAGAAGTTACTATGTTCAATTAAATCATCAGATAACACGTGTTTATCCATTTTCTCGATAAACCGAGTTACCAGCGAAAAACGTTTATCGCATACGGAAATCATCAAATCTCCTCCGTTTATGCTAAAAATTTGCGTGGGAGCTTTATCTGAGCCAATAAAATGTTTGTGTGATTAACTTGCATTTCTGACTTGGGGCCACAAAATACCGAAAACCGTGTATTATATGCTGTAATTTGGGCCGTTCGGGAGGTTGCACTGGGCTCCGTTTCAGTTTCTCACGATATTTGTACCACGTGTCGTGGGCCGTGGTAGAAGTTATCATGTTCGATTAAACCATCAGATAACACGTATTTATGCATTTTCTCGATAAACCGAGTTACCCCCGAAAAACGTTTATCGCATACGGACACCATCAAATCTCTTTCGTTTATGCTCAAAAATTGTGTGGAAGCTTTATCTGAGCTAATAAAATGTTTGTGTGATTTACTGCCATTTCTGACCCGGGGCCACAAAATACCGAAAACCGTGTATTATAGGCTGTAATTTGGGCCGTTCGAGAGGTCGTACTGGGCTCTCTTTCAGTTTCTCACGATATTTGTACCACGTGTCCTGTGCCGTGGTAGAAGTTACTATGTTCGATTAAACCATCAGATAACACGTATTTATCCATGTTCTCGATAAACCGAGTTACCTCCGAAAAACGTTTATCGCATACGGACACCATCAAATCTCCTCCGTTTATGCTCAAAACTTGCGTGAGAGCTTTATCTGAGCCAATAAAATGTTTGTGTGATTTAATTCCATTTCTGACCCGGGGCCACAAAATACCGAAAACCGTGTATTATAGGCTGTAATTTGGGCCGTTCGGGAGGTCGTACTGGGCTTCGTTTCAGTTTCTCACGATATTTGTATCACGTGTCCTGGGCCGTGTTAGAAGTTACCATGTTCGATTAAACCATCAGATAACACGTATTTATCCATTTTCTCGATAAACCGAGTTACCTCCGAAAAACGTTTATCGCATACGGACACCATCAAATCTCCTTCGTTTATGCTCAAAAATTGCGTGGGAGCTTTATCTGAGCCAATAAAATGTTTGTTTGATTTACATCCATTTCTGACTCGGGGCCACAAAATACCGAAAACCGTGTTTTATAGGCTGTAATTTGGGCCGTTCAGAAGGTTGCACTGGGCTCCGTTTCCGTTTCTCACGATATTTGTACCACGTGTCCTGGGCCGTGGTAGAAGTTACCATGTTCGATTAAATCATCAGATAACTCGTGTTTATCCATTTTCTCGATAAACCGAGTTACCCCCGAAAAACCTTTATCGCAGACGGACACCATCAAATCTCTTCCGTTTATGCTCAAACTTTGCGTGGGAGCTTTATCTGAGCCTTCAAAATGGATAAATACGTGTTATCTGATAGGTTTATCTAAGCTTTATCAAATCTCCTCCGTTAATGTTCAAAATTTGCGTGGGCGCTTTATCTGAACGAATAGAATGTTTATGTGATTATATGCCATTTATGACCCTGGACCCACAAAATACCGAAAACCGTTTATTATATAGGCTATAATTTGAGCTGTTCAGGAGGTCGTACTGGGCTGCGTTTCAGTTTCTCACGATTTTTGTACCACGTGTCCTGGGCCGTGGTAGAAGTTACCATGTTCAATTAAACCATCAGATAACTCGTGTTTATCCATTTTCTCGATAAACCGAGTTACCCCCGAAAAACCTTTATCGCAGACGGACACCATCAAATCTCCTTCGTTTATGCTCAAAATTTGCGTGGGAGCTTTATCTGAGCTAATAAAATGTTTGTGTAATTTACTGTCATTTCTGACCTGGGGCCACAAAATACTGAAAACCGTGTATTATAGGCTGTAATTTGGGCCGTTCGAGAGGTCGTACTGGGGTCCCTTTCAGTTTCTCACGATATTTTTACCACGTGTCCTAGGCCGTGGTAGAAGTTACTATGTTCGATTAAACCATCAGATAACATGTATTTATTTATTTTCTCGATAAACCGAGTTACCTCTGAAAAACGTTTATCGCATACGGACACCATCAAATCTCCTCCGTTTATGCTCAAAATTTGCGTGGGAGCTTTATCTGAGCTAATAAAATGTTTGTGTGATTTACTGCCATTTCTGACCCGGGGGCCACAAAATACCGAAAACCGTGTATTATAGGATGTAATTTGGGCCGTTCGAGAGGTCGTACTGGGCTCCCTTTCAGTTTCACACGTTTTTTTTACCACGTGTCCTGGGCCGTGGTAGAAGTTACCATGTTCGATTAAACCATCAGATAACACGTATTTGTCCATTTTCTCGATAAAACGAGTTTTCCCCGAAAAACGTTTATCGCATACAGACACCATCAAATCTCCTCCGTTTATGCTCAAAATTTGCGTGGGAGCTTTATCTGAGCTAATAAAATGTTTGTGTGATTTACTGCCATTTCTTACCCGGGGCCACAAAATACCGAAAACCGTGTATTATTGGCTGTAATTTTGGCTGTTCGGGAGGTCGTACTGGGCTGCGTTTAAGTTTCCCACGTTTTTTTACCACGTGTCCTAGGCCGTGGTAGAAGTTACCATGTTCGATTAAACCATCAGATAGCACGTATTTGTCCATTTTCTCGATAAACCGAGTATCCCCCGAAAACGGTTTATCGCAAACGGACACCCTCAAATCTCCTCCGTTTATACTTAAAATTTGCGTGGGAGCTTTATCTGGGAAAATAAAATGTTAGTGTGATTTACTGCCATTTCTGACCCGGGGCCACAAAATACCGAAAACCGTGTATTAGGCAGTAATTTGGGCCGTTCGAGAGGTCGTACTGGGCTCTCTTTCAGTTTCTCACGATATTTGTACCACGTGTCCTGGGCCGTGGTAGAAGTTTTTATGTTCGATTAAACAATCAGATAACACGTATTTATCCATTTTCTCGATAAACCAAGTTACCTTCGAAAAACGTTTATCGCATACGGACACAATCAAATCTCCTCCGTTTATGCTCAACATTTGCGTGAAAGCTTTATCTGAGCTAATAAAATGTTTGTGTGATTTACTGCCATTTCTGACCCGGGGCCACAAAATACCGAAAACCGTGTATTATAGAGTGTAATTTGAGCTGTTCGGGAGGTCGTACTGGGCTGCGTTTCAGTTTCTCACGTTTTTTTTACCACGTATCCTCGACCGTGGTAGAAGTTACCATGTTCGATTAAACCATCAGATAACACGTATTTGTCCATTTTCTCGATAAACCGAGTTTCTCCCGAAAAACATTTATCGCATACAGACATTATCAAATCTCCTCCGTTTATGCTCAAACTTTGCGTGGGAGCTTTATCTGAGCCAATAAAATGTTTGTGTGGTTTACTGCCATTTCTGACCCAGGGCTACAAAATACCGAAAACCGTTTATTATAGGCTGTAATTTGGGACGTTCGGGAGGTCGTACTGAGCTCCGTTTCAGTTTCTTACGATATTTGTACCACGTGTCCTGGGCCGTGGTAGAAGTTACCATAATCGATTAAACCATCATATAACACGTATTTATCCATTTTCTCGATAAACCGAGTTACCCCCGAAAAACGTTTATCGGATACGGACACCCTCAAATCTCCTCCGTTTTTGCTCAAAATTTGCGTGGGAGCTTTAGCTGAGCTAATAAAATGTTTGTGTGATTTACTGCCATTTCTGACCCGGGGCCACAAAATACCGAAAACCGTGTATTATAGGCTGTAACTTTGGCCGTTCGGGAGGTCGTACTGGGATGCGTTTCAGTTTCTCACGTTTTTTTTACCATGTGTCCTGGGCCGTGGTAGAAGTTACCATGTTCGATTAAACCATCAGCTAACGCGTATTTATCCATTTTCTCGATAAACCGAGTTTCCGCCGAAAAACGCTTATCGCATAGCGACACCCTCAAATCTCCTCCCTTTATGGTCAAAATTTGTGTGGAAGCTTTATCTGAGAAAATAAAGTGATTGTGTGATTTACATTCATTTCTGACCCGGGGGCACAAAATATTAAAAACCGTGTATTAGGCTACAATTTGGGCCGTTCGGGAGGTCGTATTGGGTCATGTTTCATTTTCTCATGAATTTTGTACAACGTATCTTGGGCCGTGTTAGTTTTTATTTGGTTCGATTAAACCAACAGATAACATGTTTTTAGCCATTTTCACGATAAACAGAGGTACTTCCGAAAAACGTTTATCACTTACGGACACCATCAAATCTTTTTCATTTATACTTAAAATTTGGACCGTTCGTGAGGTCGTAGTAGTATGTGTTTCAGTTTCTCACGTTTTTTGTACCACGTGTCCTGGGCTTTGGTAGAAGTTACCATGTTCGATTAAACTATCAGATAACACATATTTATCCATTTTCTCGATAAACCGAGTTATCCCCGAAAAACGTTTATCGCATACGGATACCATCAAATCTCTTCCGTTTATGCTCAAAATTTGCGTGGGAGCTTTATCTGAGCCTTCAAAATGGATAAATACGTGTTATCTGATAGCTTTATCTAAGCTTTATCAAATCTCCTCCGTTAATGTTCAAAATTTGCGTGGGCGCTTTATCTGAACGAATAGAATGTTTATGTGATTAAATGCCATTTATGACCCTGGACCCACAAAATACCGAAAACCGTGTATTATATAGGCTATAATTTGAGCTGTTCGGGAGGTCGTACTGGGCTGCGGTTCAGTTTCTCACGATTTTTTACCACGTGTCCTGGGCCGTAGTAGAAGTTATCATGTTCGATTAAACCATCAGATAACACGTATTTGTCCATTTTCTCGATAAACCGAGTTTCCCCCGAAAAACGTTTATCGCATACGGACACAATCAAATCTCCTCCGTTTATGCTCAAAATTTGTGTGGGAGCTTTATCTGAGCCAATAAAATGTTTGTATGATTTACTGCCATTTCTGACCCGGGGCCACAAAATACCGAAAACCGTGTATTATTAGTCTGTAATTTAGGCCGTTCGGGAGGTCGTACTGGGCTCCGTTTCAGTTTCTCACGATATTTGTACCACGTGTCTTGGGTCATGGTAGAAGTTACTATTTTTGATTAAACCATCATATAACACGTATTTATCCATTTTCTCGATAAACCGAGTTACCCCCGAAAAACGTTTATCGCATACGGAGATTCTCAAATTTCCTCCGTTTATGCTAAAAATTTGCGTGCGAGCTTTATCTGAGCTTTCAAAATGTTTGTGTGATTTACTGCCATTTTTGACCCGGGGCCACAAAATACCGAAAACCGTGTATAAAAATATGCTGTAATTTGGGCCGTTCGTGAGGTCGTACTGGGTAATGTTTCATTTTCTCATGAATTTTTTACAAAGTATCTTGGGCCGTGTTAGTATTTACCTTGTTCGATTAAACCAACAGATAACAAGTTTTTATCCATTTTCACGATAAACAGAGGTACTTCCGAAAAACTTTTATCACTTACGGACACCATCAAATCTCCTCCGTTTATGCTTAAAATTTGCGTGGAAGCTTTATCTGGGCCAATAAAATGTTTGTGAGATTTACTGCCATTTCTGACCTGGAGTCAAAAAAAACGAAAACCGTGTATTATAGGCTTTAATTTGGACCGTTCGAGAGGTCGTAGTGGGATGTGTTTCATTTTCTCACGTTTTTTGTACTACGTGTCCTGACCTTTGGTAGAAGTTAACATGTTCGACTAAACTATCATATAACACATATTTTTCCATTTTCTCGATAAACCGAGTTATCCCTGAAAAACGTTTATCGCATACGGACACCTTCAAATCTCTTCCGTTTATGCTCAAAATTTGCGTGGGAGCTTTATTTGAAAAAATAAAATGATTGTGTGATTTAAATTCATTTTTGACCCGGGGGCAAAAAATATTGAAAACCGTGTATTAGGCTGCAATTTGGGCCGTCGGGAGGTCGTACTGGGTCATGTTTCATTTTCTCATAAATTTTGTACAACGTATCTTGGGCCGTGTTAGTATTTACCTTGTTCGATTAAACCAACATGTAACAACCCGAAAAGTACCAAGTTTTCTAGTAAAAATATTTACTAACACTTTTCAGCAGAACTTAAGTTTTTAAAATAGGAATTTATGTTCCGAGTCTTATTTTGAAATTCCGCGTTCGTATTTGGAATTTCTGAGAGATTTCATGAAAAGACCATTTTTAGTCATCTTTGACTTTTCTTGACTTTTAAGTCGTCTTTGACTTTTCTTGACTTTTAAGTCGTCTTTGACTTTTCCTTGACTTTTTAAAAGTCGTCATTGACTTTTCTTGACTTTTAAGTCGTCCTAAACTTTTCTTGACTTTTAAGTCATCTTTGACTTTTCTCGACTTTGCGTCAACTTTGACTTCCGTTGACTTTTCCCGACTCGTCTCATAAGTATGAAGACCGAAATTTTATTTAAAAAAATAATATTTTTGATTTATTTTTATTTAGATTTATTAAGATTTATCATAATTTAATATAATTATTTTGAATTTATTCGGAATTTAAAGAATAACTTTTACGGTTTTAACCGAACGTCATTTAACTATTCCCGAGTCATCGCAAATCCCGAAACA
Organism: Heliosperma pusillum; assembly: GCA_022085475.1. Taxonomy (NCBI): domain Eukaryota; kingdom Viridiplantae; phylum Streptophyta; class Magnoliopsida; order Caryophyllales; family Caryophyllaceae; genus Heliosperma; species Heliosperma pusillum. The sequence continues at coordinate 7,474 of JAIUZE010016189.1, read as the reverse complement.
AAACCGAAACTCGACTTTGGCATGAGTCACACGCGCGTGTCATCGCTTTCCACTCACAAATAGATATTTTTATTATTTTGATTAAACTAATCAAAATATCTAGATATTTATTTACTTTATCGATCAATTAACGAATATTACGCAAATCGAGCAAAAACAGACCCGATATCACCCAACATCACACGGCACTCTTGTCCTCTAATAGCCCTTGATATTTTCATTTCTTTTCATTAATATAACATAATATCTAGATATTTAATATAATTAACGTAATATTTAATCAATTACCGTAATATAATTATTTAACGCGAGTTAATTCTGTAACAACAATTTCAAAATCCGACTCCATATTTCCTCTATAATACACGGCTCCCTCACCCAACATAACTCACCAACAACTTTTCATTTTACAATAAATCAAATAAAGATCAAAATATCACTTTCTTTAAGCGTTCTTCGTGTTCTTCGTCGTTCATCATTTGTTCTTCATTGTTCTTGAGCAAAACCTTCATAAAATCTTCATTTCTTAATTAAATCCGTCCTAACTTATAATTCTAGAATCTCCTCCTCGCTCTCCATCTTCGCGTACGGTTTATTTTCAATTCCGTCAAAAGCGTTTTCAACACTTTAATTATGGAAAATCATATTTTAAGTTCTAATAATGTTTTTCTTGTCTTTTCTTATAGGGGAAGATTTTGAAGACGAGTTTGGAAACTCGTATATTTTAGGCGAAGATTAGTAGAAGGGTTTCTTATTATATACTTCTTATTATTTTGGTGATAAGTGGTTTTGCTAGCTAAGGTAACGATTCCGAGTTACTCGACGGATATATGTTACATAGCTTTTGTTTTCTTTAGTTTTTGGTTCATCTTTGTTTTAGTTCATGTTTTTATGATTTTTGGATTTTTAGTAGTAATATGATAAGTAGGATGATTTTTATGTTGTATGAAGTTTTCATGTTGTTTAGTGTTCTTTATGAATTTTGATGATTTTCCATAAGTTATGATTTTTATGTTGTGTAGGAAATTTATAATATGTTTAGTGTTCTTTATGAATTTTGATGATTTTTCATAAGTTATGATTTTTATGTTGTGTAGGAAATGTTTAATATGTTTAGTGTTCTTGAGGAATTTGGATGAATTAATTTTAAATCATGATTTTGTATGATGGTTGTTAAAATGGATGTTTGTTAATTAAAAACATGTTAGGAAATAATTTGGTGGTGGTTGTTGTGGGAACCGTGGAGGTGGGCTGGAAAACCGGACCCAAACCAGCCGGTTCAGGCCGGTTCAGGCCCGGTCCAGGCCGGTCTGGGCTGGTTCATGGTGGGTCCGGGTTTTGGTCTTTGGGTTGTGTCGATGTTTGATTTTTATGTTGTTGTTTTGACGGGTTTTAATTATGTTAAAGCATGCGGGAAAATATTAGAAATCGGTTTTAGAAATTTAATCAAAACAGCCCATTTTAGCCCAAATCAGTCGTGGGCCCAGTCCAGGCCCATGTGGGGTCCGGCCCAACTCAGCCCGTGGGTCCCACTTTGGGACTTGTGACGGTTTTTGAGTTATCGTTATTTTATCGCGTTTTGTAATAATTAGCAAGTGAGAAATATTAATAAGTAAAATATTTAATTAAAAGGTTTTTCATTAAATTATTATTTTTCACATGTTAGAAATTATAAGACGAGATCGTAGTTTAATTTAATATCCTTTTAGTCAAACGGGTTTTAGTAAAATTTAATAATTCACATGTTAGACGTTTTAATAATATAACATGTAATGAATATGTTGATTTTATGTCTATGTGATAAAGACTCTGTTTCTAGCCGGTTTGACCAAACGGGTTTGGTCAAACTAAGATCTAGTCAGCCCCGTTTTGACTGATGACCCGTCGCGGGACTCGGGTCGGGGATTTGTCTTCAAGTAAGGTTGTATTTAATTAATGACTTAGCCTTAGTAAATATGAGGCGATATGTTATTTGGTTCTGATTTATATGCAATTAGTCACATGTTAGGAAATTGTTTCCGTGACTGTTTGATTATATGGTTGGTGTCGTGTTGACTAAGTACCCATAGAGAATTATGAGTAGATGGCGTCTTGACCATTCTAATTCTAGATGAGTATCTTGGACCATGATATTGATAGGCCCGTACTATCTTTAACGAGCATATGGAGTTCACTGCTTGATAGCTTTTGTGTCTCGGCTTGGTGGGTTTATATCCAAGTCGGGGCATGGCTGCCTGATCCGTTTTGGGACTGGAGCCAGCTTAAGTACTAGCCATCTCTGCTTAGGGGGTCGCCTAGTAGCGTTTCTCATAGACGGTTATGTCATGGGACGGGGAATGGAATAGCTGTTGTCGCTAGGTCTGATCAGTCTAGGACTAGGATGTTTTCCTACCTTGTGGTATAGCCTCGAGTTACAGAAGTCTTCTATTGACTGTACTAGGAACTTATGCCTGTTTGTAGAAGTAGTGGTCTTTCATGTTTGTATGATTCTATGAGTTTTAGAAGGTGAGATGCAAGCCGGCTAAGATTGATATAGTTTGGATTACCGATTGTTAACTGATGCACATGATTACGTGTTGATTAGGGTTTGAGTGTATGATGGCCATGTTACATGGTAACCTCTGAGCCAGCATACCAGCTTACCTACTGGGGTATATTTAATTATCGGACAAAGATCGCTTTCATTATGATAGGTTATATGTTAGTTATGTGTTCATAAAACATGAAAAGCATATCATATATGTTAAGGTTTTGTATTTTCCATATACATTGCTTTTATGTTATTCATGTTTAATTAAACTCGACATTTCGTGGCTGGGAGAACTCGGAGTTACTCCCCACTGACTGTGGCTTCCGTGTTATATTTAATGCGGTTGGCAGGTTTGTGATGCATACATTGGGTACATTGACGAGCTAGCGAGCGAAGTATTTACCTTGGACCTATATTCGGTTCTTAGTTTGTATATTATTATATACTCTTTTCATTCCGTATTTATACGGGAGATATGTATCCCGTCTTGTATATTTCTTTTGTAGAATATTATTTCCGTTTTGTAATGACCCTTTTATTTATGACACCCTTTGTTATGTATTTAAATATTTTTTTCTTTCCGGAAATTTGAGGGTGTCACAAAACTAACATAATATCTAATAATATCTAGATATTTGATTAAACAAACATAAAATCTAATAATATCTAAATATTTTAGATAATATATTTATAAAACCCGAGTCAATCCCGTAACAACAAGTTCAAAACCCGACTCCCGTAAATCCTCTATATTACACGGCCGAACTCCCCTCTTACTCACTACTTATCTTTTCATTTTACATTAAATCAACTTAATATCTACTTAATACCTTCTTTAATATAATCAAAATCGTTATTCGTGTTCTTGATCGTTTTTGATCGTTCTTGAGCAAAATCGTCACAAAACCTTCGTTACTTGGTCAAATCCGTCCTAAATTATATTTCTAAAGTCTCCTCTCCGCTCTTCATCTCCTGATTCATCATATTTGCCATAATATTCACCACCTCTATTTGACCTTATGATTTTCACTTTCTTTCCCAATTGCCTTTCCACCTCCTTAATGTAAACCTCTAAAGCGTTTACTGATTGAGATTTTTCATGCAAAAGGTAAAGATAACAATAACGTGAATAATCATCGATAAAGGTGATGAAATATTTCTCTCCGCTCATGGAGGGAACATCAAATGGACCACAAATGTCTGTACGTATAATTTCTAGTAAAGCAGTGCTTCTTGTGGACCCTTTCTTGGTGTGTTTGGTTTGCTTACCTTTAATGCATTCCACACACGTCCCAAAATCCGTAAAATCGAGAGAAGGTAATATATTGTTTTTAACCAATATGTTCATTCTTTCTCTTGAAATATGGGCTAAACGTTTATGCCACAAGAAGGAGGAACTTTCATTAGAGCCTGGATCTAGCCACCATGTATTAGAAGGAATTTCAACATAATTTCATTCGAAACATACTAAAGTCAAAGGCTTACCCTTCTTTTCGAACCAATTCTTACGCTTTATGCAGTCTTGTTGAAAGTGCCCAGGTTTCCTACAGAAAGAGCAACTTTTCGACTTCTTAATTTCCTTCTTTATGCCAGATGTAGACGGTTTATCAGAAGGGCATGGCTTAATGCCCTTCCTATTTCCAAACTTACCTTTAGATTTCCCGCTTACATGATGCACATGATGTGCCTGGGGTAAACCACCATTCTTGCTTGAGGCATCAGTCTCATCTTTCTGTTTGATTCTTGCTGCTTCCTGAACCAGTTTATTGGTCAATTCATTAACACTCCAAATTTCTTTAACGGTGTTGTAATGAAGGTGAAAAACATCAAACTTATCAGGCAGAGAGTTGATTATAAACTGGGCGAGGAACGGATCCTCAACTTTCATGCCCAGTTTTCCCAACTTAGCTGCCAGATTCGTCATGTGCAACACATATTGCTGCATGGTGGTGACATTCTCATTATACTTAGCAGTGGTAAGTTCAGACATAAGCCTTCCAGCTACCACTTTATCGGTAGTCTGAAAGCGTTCCTTAATGATTTCCATGTACTTACTGGCTGTAGTACAGCCTGTCTCCGAAATGGAGGACTTAATGTTTGGTGCAGTGGTAAGTCGTAAGAACTTTAAGCAAAGACTGTCAAGTTATTGAGAGAGCTTTGCAACGGTACTGCATTATGAAAAATGCTCAGAACATTAGGCTTTGAGTTTATCACACAATAACAATTATGACTAAGGCTTGAGACTTTTTTTTTTTGGTGAAATGTAAGTATATTATAAAACTAGCCCAACAAATTAGGCAGCACCAATTACAAACCAATCATTCATTAGCATTACATCAAAATACTAAATTTAAGACAATATGCTAAACACAAAAAAACCTTAGAATCAAAATTACACCAAAACCATTAACATTGACAACCTATATTAATCTTCAAAAACCAAAAACCACGGAAATCAACATCCCAGCTCACTCAACAGGCCTGCAACACCACTTCACAATGATCTTCAAAGCAGCCTCAAAGCATTACTGAAACCAATCCAACTTCCCTGCACCAATTTCTATCAGAAAGACGCATATTACCTTTGAACCCAATCAGCAATCTTCTCCTACAGTCATCATGAACTTGCTTGACAAGTACACGAGGACACAGCACATGCCCCTCAATTCTACAAATGTTCCTAACTCTCCAAATGCTATAGCAAATACCAGAATAAACAGCCATGATAATCTGCCTACGAATCATAGAACCCCTCATATGTTGAATCCTATCAGAATTCAACATAATGACAGCAGGAATCTTAAGCAAATCACCTGCAAGTCTGAAACATTCCTTAGCATAGTGACAGTAATGAAACAAGTGTGTATGATCTTCCTGCACAGCATCACAAATGAAACACATCCTAGGAACATCCATCCCCATCTTATACAACCTATCCAGAGTGAGTAATCTACTCTGCTGTAACAACCACATATGAAAATTCCATTTAGGAAGAGTATACCTATTCCAGACAGTACAATGCCAAGCAACCTGAGGAGCAGAATTCTGTGTAATCCATGAGTATCCTTTAGCAATGGAATACTCTGCATCCAGACCCTCCCATTGATCATGCACATACCCAGCTTTAAGAACATCTTTAACCTCACATATTTTCCTCCAGGCCCAAGAACTATTAGCAGTTGGAATGTAATCAAACCAAGAAGAAGACTTTAAGTAAATATTCCCAATCCATTTGATCCACAGATGATCTTGTTTACAAACAATCCACCAAACTAACTTACCAATAGCAGCAATGTTCCACTGATGACTATCTATTAAACCCAGACCACCAGACTCCTTACTCTTACAAAGAACATTCCATGAAACAAGAGGAGCTTTAGAGTATTTATCAGTCCCCTCCCAAAGAAAATTCCTGCATAGAGACTTAATCTTGTCCATCACCCCCATAGGAAGGACAAAAATTTGAGTCCAATGATTATGAATAACAGATAAAACAGATTTAACTAAGACAAGCCTTCCTGCATAAGAAATCTTCCTACTATTCCACCCTCTTATCCTCTTAACCATCCTCTCAACAATAATGTTGCAATCCATTTTATTAAGTCTCTTATGTGAGATATTCACCCCAAGATATTTAAAAGGCAAAGACCCTTTCCTAAAACCAGTTTCATGAAGAATATGATGAAGAATATCATTCTTAATACCATTGCAATAAAACTCAGATTTATCTGAATTGATTTGCAGGCCAGAAGAAGTAGAAAAGATCTTAAAAGCTTCCATAACAGCAAAAACAGAAGTAATATCTCCTCTACTGAACATTAGAAGATCATCAGCAAACATCAAATGGTTCAGTTTCAGAGACTTACATAAAGGATGATAATGGAAACCAGGAAATCTCTCAATTGTCTGCAACAACCTACTCAAATACTCCATACATAAAGGATGATAAGGCTTGAGACTTAATAACTCATAAACATTCATTAAGCAAGTGTAGTATCTGTGGACAACCTACGCATGCTTAATTACATAATCAAGTATACTCTCTTTAATGAGTGTTTCACTTTAATGCCAGGTTACCTGTGGGTAAAACCTTAATACAAGTTATTTCACCCCATTAGATGCTTAGTCGGATATTCACTGCATAATTTGAGTCCACTGTGGTGAACATCAACATAATGTGAATGCCCAATTTAATTACATTATCAGATCTGATCGCGTATGAGATGAAATCACTGTGGTGAATTTCAACTCGTCATAATGCGAAGGTCTCCTTTAATCGATACATAGGATATAATTAATCTTCAATAAGAATGTATGCTTAGTCGGATATTCACTGCATAATTTGAGTCCACTGTGGTGAACATCAACATAATGTGAATGCCCAATTACATTATGAGATCTGATCGCGTACGAGATGAAATCACTGTGGTGAATTTCAACTCGTCATAATGCGAAGGTCTCCTTTAATCGATACATAAGATATAATTAATCTTCAATCAGAATGTATGCTTAGTCGGATATTCACTGCATAATTTGAGTCCACTGTGGTGAACATCAACATAATGTGAATGCCCAATTACATTATGAGATCTGATCGCGTACGAGATGAAATCACTGTGGTGAATTTCAACTCGTCATAATGCGAAGGTCTCCTTTAAGCATAATAACATAATATTATACGAGCATACAATGAAAACAACCAATAAGTATCGAAACAGCACGGGAAGACCTCGACCGAGTAAAACAACAGCTCGATCGAGTAAAAAATAAACAAAACACCTCGATCGAGAAGAACTTTAGCTCGATCGAGATCAAGGCAAAACGGTACCACTCGATCGAGTAATTCATCAGCTCGATAGAGCAACAAGGCAAACAGATTCACTCGATCGAGTAAATCATCAGCTCGATCGAGCAACAGCAGAACAGAACCACTCGATCGAGTAA
>JAIUZE010016187.1:0-10074 GCA_022085475.1 Heliosperma pusillum | reverse complement strand
CAAGAGCCTCCATAGTGTTTTCCAGAAGTAACTCATGAACTTAACATCCCTGTCTGAGACTCTTGACTTAGGAACCCCATGTAGTCTCACAATCTCCTTCAAGTATAGCTCAGCAACACTTGCAGCATCCTCAGTCTTCTTGCAAGCCACAAAGTGAGCCATCTTGCTAAACCTGTCAACAACAACCATTACAGAATCCTTACCTCTTTGTGTTCTGGGTAGTGCAACAATAAAGTCCATGCTCACATCCTTCCAAGGTTTGTTTGGCACTGGTAGTGGAGTGTAAGGTCCAGTCTGGAAAGAGCTCTTGGCTTGTTGACATGTGGAGCACCTCCTGAGGACAACCTGAACATCCCCTATCATCCTGGGCCAGTAGAATTGATCCTGCAGTATTTCAAGTGTCTTTTGAACCCCAAAGTGTCCCCCTAGTCCTCCTGCGTGTACTTCCCTGATGAGTAGATCCCTGTAAGAACCCCTTGGAATGCATAGCTTGTTTCCTTGGAACAAGAACCCCTCCTGCAGCATGTACTTCCCCCCTTGAGTCCTTCCTCCTCCAGTTTGTGTGATCCATTCCTCAGCAAATTCAGGGTCCTCCTTGTACAATTCTTTCAGAAATTCAAACCCCAACACCCTTTGCTCCATGACTGTTAACAAAGAATGCCTCCTTGACAGTGCATCTGCCACAACATTCTGTTTCCCCTCCTTATACTTACTAGAGAATGTAAAGGATTGTAGAAACTCCACCCACTTGGCATGCCTGTGATTCAGCTTGTGTTGGCCACTGATATATTTCAATGCCTCATGATCTGAGTGCAGAACAAAAGGCTTTGGCTTCAAGTAGTGCCCCCAATGCATGACTGCTCTGATGATGGCATAGACTTCCTTATCATAAGTGGAGTACTTGAGCTTGGCACCATTCAGTTTCTCACTGAAATAAGCAACTGGCTTTTGCCCTTGTATCAACACTGCCCCAATGCCAACCCCACTAGCATCACATTCCACCTCAAACAGCTGATCAAAGTCAGGTAGTTTAAGGATTGGAGTCTCACACATCAACCTCTTAATCCTCTCAAAGGACTGTTGGGCCTCCTCAGTCCATTGGAACTCCCCTTTCTTCAAGCATTCAGTGATGGGTGCTACAACTGAACGGAAGTTCTTGATGAACCTCCTATAGAATGAAGCTAACCCATGGAACCCCCTTACCTCAGTGATGGTTTTAGGTGTAGGCCATGTTTGTATGGCTGCAACCTTCTCCTGATCAACTGAGATTCCTCTTCCTGACACAATGTACCCTAGAAATGCAACCTCCTCAACCATGAAGGTACACTTCTCTAGCTTCCCATACAGCTTCTGCTCCTTTAGGATCCCAAATATTGTTTCAAGGTGCCTGAGATGTTCCCCTCTGCTGCTACTATACACTAGGATGTCATCAAAGTAAACCACAGCAAATCTGCCCAAACAAGGTCTCAACACTTCTGTCATAAGTCTCATGAAGGTGCTTGGTGCATTGGATAGTCCAAATGGCATGACAAGCCATTCATACAGACCATGTTTTGTCTTGAATGCAGTCTTCCATTCATCCTCCTCTCTGAGCCTCACCTGATGGTAACCCTGCCTTAGATCAATCTTGGAAAAGACCTGAGCTCCACTTAGCTCATCAAGCATGTCATCTAGCCTTGGAATGGGGAACCTATACTTGACTGTAATGTTGTTGATTGCTCTGTTGTCAGTGCACATCCTCCAGGTGCCATCCTTCTTAGGCACTAGTAGAGCAGGTACAGCACAAGGGCTTAGGGACTCCCTCACAAACCCTTTGCTCATAAGCTCCTCAATCTGCTTCTGCAACTCCTTGGTGGCAGTTGGGTCACTTCTGTAGGCTGGCCTATTTGGCAGTACAGAACCTGGGACCAAATCAATGTGGTGCTCAATCCCTCTTAGGGGTGGTAGTCCATCTGGTAATTCTCTTGGAAAGACCTCCTTGTATCTCAAGATCAAAGGCTCAACCTCTGCTGGCAACTTGGAACCTTCCCCTTCTGTAACTTCCTTAGATAGCAAGATGATCACAGGTTGTTCTTGCTTCATCTCCTTGATCATAGCTGCCTCTGATAAAAATAACACCCCATTGACCTCCTCTGGCACATTGGGACTCCCATAATTCCTCTGGTTGGGTGGTAGAGGTGTCAAGGTTACCTTCTTTCCCCCATGCCTGAAGCTATAGGTGTTATCCCTCCCCTGATGAGTGGTGTTCCTATTAAACTCCCAAGGCCTCCCTAGTAGTAGGTGACAAGCATCCATTGGTACTACATCACACAACACTTCATCTTGGTATACCTTCCCAATAGAGAATGGGACCAGGCATTGCCTATCAACCCTCACCTCAGCCCCCTTGTTAAGCCATCTCAGTTTGTAGGGGTGTGGATGCTCTTGAGTAATCAGACTTAGTTTGTTCACTAGGGTGATGGAAGCCACATTGGTACAACTCCCCCCATCAATGATCAAGTTGCAGACCCTCTCTTGAATGGTGCATCTGCTTCTGAATATCAAGGACCTCTGGTCATCCTCCAATGGAGTATGTTGAGAGTGCATGACACTCTATAGGACCAAGTTATGGCCTGTGTCAGGATGAGCCATGACCAAGTCCTGCATTGGTTCCTCCTCAGCTGTCACTACCTCTAACACCATGATGTCATCAATCTCATACTCAACTAATCCCTCCTTCTCCCACTCTTCTACCTCCATAAGTGTCATGGTTCTCTTAGAAGCACAATCCTTCCTAAAGTGACCATAACCTTGGCATTGGAAACATCTGATTTTGTTCTCAGTTCGGGTGGGGTTGGGTTTAGAGTTCACAACTCCCTTTCCTTTGTCTGTGGTTGATTGGCTGGTTGTCTTAGGGGTCTCTCCCATCCTAATACCATTGTAAGGTTTGTATGTAGGTCTAGTAACAGGCTTAGGTAGAGCTGGTTTGGTTTTCCCCATTTTTTCAACCCTCAAAGCTAGGTTGACAACATCATCATAGGACCACAAAGGTTGCATCCTTACTCTAGAAGCAATGCTCCTATCTAAACCCTCCAAGAATCTGGCAATCCTTTGCTCAGGTTTCTCATTGACCTCACACTGGAGAGTCAATTGCTCAAAGTCCCTGAGGTATGCCTCTACAGACCTCTCTTCTTGTTTCAGTTTGGATAGTTTAATGAACAGATCTTGGGTGTAGTCTTTAGTGACAAATTTGTTTAGCATCTTCTTTTTCAGTTTTGACCAAGACCTAAGAGGTTCCTTACCCTCCTTAATCCTTTGGTGCTTTAAGTTGTCAAACCATAGGGATGCATACCCTTTCAATCTTAGCACAGCAACTTTAAAAGACTTAATATCAGAGTAACTTTTGTATTCAAATACCTTCTCAACATCCCTAATCCATTCTAATAGATCATCAGGGTTTAAACTACCAGAGAATTCAGGAATTTCTACCTTGAGATGCTTGTCAGTGTGCTCTGGAATCTCCTCATAGGTTCTGTTGCTTTCTCCTGAGTCTGACCCTTCTTCCTCCTGCAGGGGCTGTCCTCTTCCCATGCCCATGTGGCCACGACCTCTGCCTCTGCCTCTAGGGGGTGGTCTTCCCCTCAGTGGAGGAGCAATGTTCTCCATGACAGTATTCAAGGCAGCCAGCACTACATTGACAGTGCCTGCTAGCTGATCTACCTTGCCTTCAATACCTGCAAGCCTCTCTTCACTCATTGGGTTATTTTTTGTGTTTTTGTTGTAGTTAGGATAACAATGGCCTCACAACCAAAGCTCTGATGCCAGAATTGCAGTGATATTATAGGGGTGTGTTAGGAATTGGACCCTAGACTCCTATCTAGCACTGGATATGGATGTTACTCAACTCCCACAGCTCAACACAGGGAATCAAACAACAAACTAGACTAGCTAAGACTCCTTACCACAGCCAAGCACAGGTAAGCAGACTTGAACTAAACAACAAGCAAACACCCCACAGTCTATGCACAGGGATATCTAACTTGCCACAGACTTAGATCAACAACCACAGCCTAGCACAGGATGTTATCAGGCCTGACTTTCAACTAAGGCAAAGCACAAGTTGGAAAGATTTTGGAAATGAGAACAATGCTCAAGTTTTTCATTCAATAATCAACTGCCTCATACAAAAGAGCATGGGTCCTTATATAGGCCTCAATGCTTGATCTAATACAACCCTAGAATAACATCTAAGGGCCAGGATTAATCTACATAAACGTGACAAGTTACTGGCTACAATTTCAGATTGAAAATACAAAAGAAAACTGAAAACAGACAAATGCAGACATATGACAGTGACATGCTCCAGGTTGTGTTTTGTTGCTTGGTGTTGGCTTGAAGCTTGTGGACGAAGCTCATTAATACTCATTGACCTTCTTCTGCAGTAGTTCTAATAGTAGGGAAGACAAGGAAAGACTTTTGGAGATAGTCTTTCGTTTTTAGCTAGAAATGGAAAGACTGCTTTATGCTTTATGCTTTGGGTAGGCTGTTTTGATTTGGATTTTTAGGGTAGTTGTGTTGTGTTTTGGAACTGGTTCCCTAGGACTTTTTTTGGACCTAGGTGGGTAAGGTTTTAGCTGGGCTTGGTGGTAGCTGGTGGTTCAAAGTTTGGTGGTAGTTATGCCTTCCCCATGTGACTGTTGTAGGCTGTTTTTGTGATTTTGTGGTTGGGTGTTGGTGGGCTTGTCTTTGGCTTGCTTGGCTCGTGTCTTGGCTCATGTCCTGGCCAACATTACTCAGTTTGCAGCTTCCCCTTTTGTTACCCATCCCTTGCCCCCAGATTGACCCCTGGATACCCATGTAGACCTCACCTTGGTTATCAATGCTTACCCCTTGATCTCCCTTGGTCTGCCCCTTGTCCCTAGTGTTGAATTCTGCCCTGCCCTGTGCCCCAGCTCCTGCTGCACATTAGCGATGTCCCTCGGTTGCTCACCATGAGGTGGGAGTTGGCCTTGTTTCCTTTGGGTATTAGAGGCAGCTAATTGGGCCATTTGAGTTTCAAGCATCTTGATGGCAGCATTTTGAGCTCGATCACTCTTTTGAAGTTGAGCAAACATTGAATCTTGTTTTTGAACAACTTGGAGAAGCATGGATTCAATTTTGCTCAGGCTTGAGTCATTCAGTTGGCTTTGATTTTCGGGTGGTTGGTGTTGAGGTTGGTGTTGGTGTTGGTAAGGTTGATTGAAGTTAGGTTGAAATGGAGGTCTCTGTTTTTGAAAACCAGGTGGATTATAGGGCTTCTGTTAATGTGGTATGAATGGTTGTTGAATCTGATGGTGGGGATTATGAATGTTGGTGCTTTTGTAGGACAAAAGAGGATGGTTCTTTGTGTTCTCATTATAGAAGTTTGAGAAAGCATTGCCCTGCCTGTATGCTTGGTAGGCATTGACTTGCTCTAGCGAACTCCTACATTCTTGAAAACTGTGTCCTCCAACCCCACATGTCTCACATACCACTACGTGGTTAGTGACGTTAACATGTTGCTTGGATTGGGAAGAACTTCCTACTTGTTGTTGCAGAAGGGCTAATTGGGCTTCTAGGAGTGCTACTTTGCTTGAATCTTCTAGGAGTGCTAATTGGGCTAATTGGGCATAGCACGTGAGTTGCTATACTGAGAGTCGTGAATTGCCATTGACTCGATAGTTGCAATAGCTATTTCTACACCGATCTGATCGAAACGACCATTGTTAGCGGAGTCGAGGATACGACGCGATTCGCCACAACAACCGTTATAGAAGGTGATAGCTAAGAACCATGAATCAAGGCCATGATGAGGGCATTCTCTTTGTAATTCTTTGTACCTTTCCCAAGCCTCATAAAGGCTTTCATCGCCTCTCTGACGGATTCCAGTGATTTGACTCCGTAAGAGTGTGGTTCGTTCTAGTGGGAAGTACTTTTGATAGAAAGCAAGAGCTAGACTATCCTCGTCGGCTATTCCTAAGGCAACTCGGTCAAGGCTATTGATCCAAAGTTTAGCCTTTCCTGTTAAAGAGAAGGGAAAGAACATTTCCCTAATCTACTCTTGGGATACTCCAGTTTGTCTAATTGTGGAGCAATAGTCACAGAAGTTTTGAATATGAAGGTTGGGATCTTCTGTGGCATTTCCACCAAATTGACTTCTTTCTATTAAACTGATGAAGGCAGGTTTGATTTCAAAGTTTTGGGCTATGATTTGGGGTGTAGCAATAACCATTGGAAGTGTATCTGCAGTTGGTTTGGAATGGTCTGAAAGTCGAATCATTTTCTTTTGTGAAGATGAAGATGGAGTGTTGTTTGAAGGTTGATTGGTTTTTGAGAATGGAGATAAGAATGGATCTTCTTCTCCTCCAAGATTAGATAAAATATCCGAGTAATTTTCACAAATACGGTCTAAACTTGAAGTATCAGAAGCTTTTGAGATTTCGTTGAATAGCTTTCGTCTCCTACGCAAAGTCCTTTCTAGATCGGGGTCTAAAGAGATAGGGGTCCCTAGTCTAGAAGATTTGGGCATAAGATTGAAAAGCTAAGATGAAAAATCAAGAGAGGTCTGAAGGAATTTGGGTTCCTAAAGACTAGATAAAACTAATTGCAATAAAAATCACAAGAAAAAAGAAAACTAAACCGTGCTCCCCGGCAACGGCGCCAAAATTTGATCGGGCCTGTTGCAAGCTCTGGTCAAAGATAATTACCCAGACTAGGCTAATAACAAAATAATGTAATTAGGGAAGTAGGGGTCGATCCTCAGGGGGATGGTGTTTCCTATAGAATGTGAAATGTCTTGCAATTGGGTCTTATCTAACGAGTATCTGGGTTTCGGGGTTTTGATTTCTAAACTAATAAGAAGCATAAATGAAAACAAAATAAAAGCAAATCAAAACGAAAACAATAAAGCAAGTGATGAATTAACAATGATAAAAAGAATCTAGGGAAGTAGGTTCACACATGTAGATTAACATATTGATGAAATTGGATTTAGAACATGCAAATAATTCATTGTGAGTTCGTAAGAATGATGTGTTCATTACAATCATAGATCAGATGGTCTAGCAGGCTTTTAGGCAATTTACTAGGTCTAATCTACCATGTCATGCTTTGTCTATTCAATTCACGTATTTCTACTTTGGAAAAGAATTCCATTTTAGTCAATGATTTTGATCAGGAATCGTTAACTATCGTTATAGTCCAAACATGCATAGACACGATGTTTTAAAAGCACAATTTCTTTTATCCAATTATCATCTTTTAATCAACCTACATGGCTACCCTACACCCTAGAAAAACGACTACTCACTCATGGTGATGTTTATATCTAAGATGATGTTAATAATAAAAACTAGGATAGACATGTTTATTTGGTTTTGATAATATTTTAAGACTCTTTAATTGGCGATAATAACGACGCTAAATTGACGATCTAGGGAAATGAAATGATTAAAACGATATTGAAATTGAATCTAAAACAATATGTAAAGAAAATAGCAATCAAATAAGAAACATAAAGACTTTAAACAAAAGATGAAATAGGAATACCTAGATGACGATCAATAACGACAATGATGAATTACAAACAACCGTAATGGAAATTCCTTGCATAGAATAGTCGATCCACAAATTACTATACTTGAACCACATAAAGTAGATTACAAGGATGGAATTTTTATTGATCTAGGCTAAGGATTTGATGTAGAAAAGACAGAAATAAACTAAGAAACTAAAGACAAAAAGGAAGAAGAAAAAATGATCTAGACAAGAGAAGAGGGGCTAGGTTTCTCTCCTCCTAATCTAGGGTTTTTGTAAAAAGAGAAGTGTAAGGAAGTGAAGTGTGTTGAGAAGTGTGGCTGAGGCACTCCTTATATAGCGGTAGGTTTCGTGGGGGAGGGGTCATACATTAATCATATAGGACAAAATAAAGGAAGTCGAAGCAAAAACTCGGATCAGCAAGGATACCCGATCGGGTACACTACTTACCTGATCGGGTAAGTGGTAATCTTGGTCCATTGACTTTCGTTTCATCTCCTTTGGCCTATGACTTGACTTTCATTATCCCCCTTGACCTTTTGAGTCGGGTTTGTTGATAGGGTTTGATGTAAAATGATGATTTCTTCGCCTAACTAATCGATCTTCCGACAACTGCGAAATCGTCTTTGCTTCTTCTCTCTTTTAAATCAGCGAACCTTCTTGAAATGCCTTTGACTTGGTCAAGCTTGCTTCTTCAAATAGTCGGATTCTAGGCAAATGCTCGGGAATATAGAAAAAGGGCGTAGAAACGTCACTTTCCCTACAAAACGGGTTAGAACATAGGAATTCGCCTAGAAGACGATATTAGCTGATAAAATGGCTTAACAAAGCACACATGACATACAAAACCAAGCTAAATTGGGGGTTAAAATCATGCAAATATTCACTTATCACTTTTATACGTTTGTCAATGCACTAATTGTAACGTAAATATCTCAAATTTTACATTATAAATGATATGTCTAGTTTTTATATGATTTTACTCCCTAATTTAGCTCGATTTTACATGATTACTACACTTTGTTTAGTATTTTTATGAGCTAATTACGTGTTCGAGGTGCATTGTATGAGAAATATCGGTATATTTCGTCATTAATTTACATATTATAACGAAACTATAGTATATGAATTACGAGTCATAAATGAATTGCATAATATAAAATTATAGGACTTCAGAATTAACCTTTGGTCCTAGCAAATTTGGCCAATGAACAATATCAAAATCGATATTCTCCTAATTGTTGCACCCAAGATGCTCCGAGATATGCCTTGCTTGTGCTAGAATTTTAGAGAAAAGTTACTGCTAATTTTTTTTTTGTGTGATGATGATTGATAGAGAGAATTAGAGAGAAAAATCAGAATTTTTCTTGTATTCTTCTTGCTCTATTCGGCTGTGACCCTCTTGTTATTAGGTTTTTGACCTAGTTATCATAAAAGAATAATAGGAGATATTTTCTCTTATTTTAATCTCTTATTAACCGAAAATTAGGAGAACAAAAGACTGTTTTTTTTCTTTCCTTTTTCGGTTATATTAGCATGTAATATAATATATGCGTCAACTATAAATATCCGTATATTTATAATTTGCTAATTAAATATAACATATTATGTTTAATTACGAATTAACATTTTAATTCGTTTAACCTTATATTATATACATTGATTAAATATAACGGTTTTATTCAATTACGAATTACATTTAATTCGTCTCAGCTAATATTATTTAATCGTTATTAAATAAATCGTATTATCTTACATTGACTAACCTTTTAGTCATATACATCGACTAACCTTTTAGTCATATAATAAGGCATCAATATGATTATATTATTCATATAATCACATCTCTCAGACACATCCTTTAGGTGTGACTTTTAGGACCAGTTGATCACCGCCATTAAAATGACAATAACGTCAAACTCCTAGCAAGCCAACCGTTATCGATAAACGTTAATCAACTGATAAGAATACTAAGTATACCCTGTGAACCTGTAAGAGATTTATTCATGTTATCACACTAACTGTGGAGGACACTATCTCCAACAATCTCCCACTTGTCCTTACAAGTGTATGTGCGATAACCCGATTCTCATATCCATAAATTTCTCCCACTCAATGTAAAACAATTTGCAAAGTGCGTATTTACAAAGGTCGCATTTTACAAGCGATCAGTATCAAGAGTGGTTTTCCCGACTAGAGAGTAACTTAACTGATACACGAATCATTATTCGAGCATGGCCATGCATTTCAGTTACAACTCCTCGAGTGGCCCTGAGAAATAACAAAACCTGATAAAGGTTGGATATTTTCTTCAACTCGAATCCTGCAGATACAAGCACAGTATGAAATGACCCAGTAAAAATCTGCTTAGCCTCCTGTTATGGTCGACCATGAGAAAGAAACCAAAGTCACCCAAAAACTGCCTTAATCTCAAGAGACAGTCGATAGTCAAAAGAATCGACTCTAGGAACACTATGGACGTCCAATCCACGACCTGGCACCGAATGTTCTTAAACATTTAGGACTCCATAACGTTGTCAC
>JAIUZE010016183.1:0-15393 GCA_022085475.1 Heliosperma pusillum | reverse complement strand
CATAATCGGAGGCAATATAATTTATGATGTATCGACTCAGTTTGTGCTTTAAAGCTTGTTATTCGATAATTTGGAACACAGTGGAGAAGTCCAATTTTTGTTGAGTCAGCAGGATGCAAATAAAACACAATCTTATATGATTCCTTTATTTTTTTATACCAACCTAATTACCCTTGCAATTTTCATGAATGTTACACAATAAGATGGTCTTATTCAAGACACATTGGAGGCAAACAAGTTTTCTTTCGTAAGTGGTAATGTTTGGTGGACCGACGGGAACTCTATGAAGTTAAACAGAAACCGGTGCTTTGAGCCGGGTAATTGCACTCTTGATCTTCACCATGGCTTCCTCGAGAGTGGAAAGAGCTGCTGCATAGGATATCCGAATGCAGTTGTCATCGCCAAATGCATCTCCTGGAACTAGCGCAACCTGTTGGAGAAATCAACATCATATGTATGTGTTTGCAAAGAATGCATTCCTTATCAGTTCATGCACATTGTCTTTCTTCACACCAACTCTCCAAAATGTAGGCAAACTTGAAGAAAATAATATTTTATTTTATTTTATTTTGGCAGTATGAAGAAAATATCATCCAAAATTCCCAGAATTTGCAAAAACGTTGAAAAAGATTGTGGACCTAAGGTGCTAAAAAAGTAAATCTTGTACGAGACCGCTTTAGTGGGAGAAATCGTTATCACGTATTAGGAAACAAATTTCATATGAGTGTATAATTTTAGACCGTCTAACAGTAAGATGATTCGTACACGTATTTGTGGCTAAGCCATGGTATACAAATGTGTTGTTTGTCGCGATTGTGGTAAAGGTAGCAGAATATTTGTTTCAAGATGTCGGACATGTCATGTAACCTAAGAGGTCGCGTCCAATGTGATCATATTTTCAAAATCATTTACCAACTGCGTCAAATAAAACTCCTTGAGATCTCAAATTTGAGTTGGTCTTTAGTATTTTTAGCCTAGATATATACACAACTAACAATAGCCAATATTTGTTTTCTTATGATAGACTAAATAGTAGAAATATCAGCAAATTACAGTATTTTACATATGGTTGATGCGGCTGAAATATCGACATTTTTTCTATTTGATGTCATATAACGGGCCGCCGGCTTGGAAGTCTATTATGAAACGTATATCACTTGGCTCATATTCGTGTATCAGTTAACCCAAAAATCGCGTCAAATTCACCACAAATAGCAAATCAAGTGGGTATTTGTAATGTCTTTTCGTATTATTAGAAGGGTGGGGAATATACTTTTATAGTTTTATTTGCTTAATCTTTGATGCACAAAGTCACAAAATACTGCCTTGGTAGAAAACTACCCTGTATTAAGCTTCAATGTTATTTTGGTTTAAAAAAAAAGACGAAGAGCTTTCAATTAAGACTTCAAACCACTGAAAAAGAAGAAGAAGATGAGAAGCCAGAGTTTATTACCCAGGGCAGAGTAAATTTCTAGACTATATAGAGCCTACACCGACGCACAACCACGGTATGTGCAATCTGCCATTGCTATTTTGTACTTTTCTCTGTTAAACAAACTTTAGAGTTCTTTTGGGAGATTTTATGTTGAAAGAACCTAACATTTGTGTCATTTTCAAATCTGATATATAATGTTTTATTTTTTGCCCAAAGATACCTACAGATTACTACTCCCTCCAATTATTCGAAATTGCAACATTTTCCACTTTAGACTTTGCCATATTTCTGTTTTGGTCATGCTTTTTGGTGTACTTTATTGGGTGAGACCTTGAAAACCGTGCCAAAAACAATTGTTGCAATTCCAAAGAATTGGGGTATTTATTTGATACAAGGCCTACTGACCACATTCAGTCAAACAAGGCAACAATATCTCATTCCCTCCTACCTCGCCTCAGCAGTCAATTTCTGTCCTCACTCATCCCCCCACACTAGCTATCTTCTCCATCCTCCCCACCCCCACCACAGCTACCTTCACTCCCTCCTTTGCTCTCACACAACCTACCTAGCCGCAAAAGAGTGGTCCTGGTAGTTGACTTTGGGATTCGGAAAAAAATGGTTGAGGTGGTGTCTAGCAAGTTGGTGGGAGGAGAGAGGATGAGGGGATCAATAGGGCTGGGTTAACGAGTGATAGTAATTATAAGATAGTACGTGGTTAATTATAAATATAAGGTCTTAACAAAATATGAAATATTAAAGGTGCCTTCGATAAAAAATAAAACATTAGATATCATATTTGAGGGTGTCATAAACATTAGGTACCTTTTAATAAAAACCCTACTTCTAAATATTATCTAGTATTTTCCGTTTTCGCAATCTTCTGCATTGATTATAAATGAAACAATAAACTAAAAAGGTCGAATGACAAAGTGTGAATTAAGGTACTTTTTTCAGTTTTATTTATATATTATATTTAATTCAATCTTTGAAAAATCAAGTAAACTAATTCTATGAATCCATGATTATGTTTATGTAATACTCCAACGTATCGGATTCACTATCGATAGCGAGTCACACATACTGGTTGTGTTATAAATATGGTAGCCATGAGCACATATCATGCTGGTTGGACCAAACGAAAGGGTGTATGAACAATAACACTATCTCAAGCTCAACACAAAACTGAAATTATACCTGCGCTTTGTCAAGCAAATAACGACATAGGGATTCCGAACCATCTATGATGCCAAAACCTTCAGCGTGTGAACCATAATAAAAGCTGAAATCAAGGAATAGATAGAAAGCTCCCTGCAAGAGCACAATGTTCATCAGAGTGTTAAAACTAAAACAGAAAGTAACAACTTGGAAAGCGAAAGCCATACTTGTGGGTCTGATATCTTGACGCCTTCTAATTCCTGGAAGCCTTTAATTAAGAAATCTCGCCTTTCTCTGAAGGCTTTGACCATTGTGGACACAGCATCTCCACCAGCTTTGCCCATGCCAAGGGCAGCAACAGCAGCCTTTTGCGATATGCTGCAAGCACCTGACGTGGACTACAAAGCAAAACAAATCGTATATATTAGTCCACTGTTTAAACTTAACATCAACGTCTTGATAAAATGCAAGACTTAAAAGGTTAACCGCCTTCATTGTCTCACAATTTATTGTTTTATTCAATATTTTTCTTAGATCCAGAAGCCATGAAAGCTTATCTAGAAACTCCTTGATGCTAACAATATGAAAATCGCAAATAAGCCATATAGATACCACGGTTTGAAATCTCAGCCGAGAAATATCGACCGCCGGAGATGTATGAGGCGGCTGATAAAATATATATAATGGGATGTATCCGGTAAATTAAAAATAAGAAAATTTCGGCCGCGGGGACCGATCTATAAAGTGTATCGGCCGGTACAGCCCGCGATGAACCCGAGATGAACGAGTTATAGCTTCTACCGGCCGAATTTTGAAATGAAAAGCTCTTAAGAATTGTATAGCATTGGCAAAATAAATTATTCTAAATAGAATTAATCTTAACTTTGTATGAAATAGCCAATAGATGATAAAATATCTACAAAAGCTTGCAAAATAAATATCACCGTGATAATTGTGACTCAGAGTGCGACGGCATAGGCATAGAGTCGACGACGACTCCATGACACTGTTATACTGATCGTGACCGCGATGGATACCGTGATTTTAAACCATGATAGGTACTGGAGTAAATTAAATATTGATATACCTCCACTAATCCTCTTGACTTTTGAAGCCAGGAGACTAATTACATTTTATATTCTGCATGTTATTCGATGTAATTTATTATGGGTAATCCAAAAATAGCTTATTTGTTTTAACGAATAACAAAATAGGGATAAGGCTCAATACATCTGGCTCCCTTATACAGACATTTGCGACAGTGAGGTAATGTTTTCTTGTTGTTTGTTAGATTATAATAATTTTTTTTACACATCAAAACTTCAAGAAAGCTGATCTGTTATTAATCCTTCAGCATATACTACCTCCAAATCGCTCAAGGCATGAATGTGACATTTGCTAATAAAAGCACACCCTGAAGGACTATCTTACACTTAATAGATAATATATACCTGGCTTTGGATCTTTCCACATGCTGCGATAAAATGCTTAGGACCAGCAACATATCCAAGTCTCCAGCCAGTCATGGCAAAGGCCTGAGCAAATCATGTAGGAGAACGGGATTATTTATTTTAAGGGGGAAAAAAGACAAATGATATCAATAGAACATTTGAAAGCACATATGTCGGTAAAGAATTACCTTTGAAAACCCATTGACGGTCAAAGTTCTCTCCCACATGCCTGGCAAAGATGCAAAGCTAGTGTGACTTGCGGGTGAATAAATGATATGTTCATAGATCTCATCAGATATGACCTGAATACAATAAAAGCAGTTGAGACGGACCAGATAAATAAATTAGGATTATATATACAGAGTATATCTTTAACATGTGAACTGCTGGTCATGTTTACCAAAAGACGAGGATGCCGTGCTACAATTTCAGCAATTTCTTGAAGGAGTTCCTTGGGATAAACAGATCCAGTAGGGTTGGATGGTGAACAAAGGATTAACACCCTTGACTTTTCACTCAGTTTCGCCTCGAGTTGTTTGGGGTCTAATAAAAAGTTTCGAGATATTTGCGTGGGAACAATCACAGGAATTGCATCAGCCAGCCTTGCCATTTCAGGGTAACTAACCCAATAAGGTGCTGGAATTACAACCTGAAAAGAACCATGAAGAGAAACACTCAGACGTGAAATCCTCTCGCATTGAAATCATCTTCCACGACACACAAAAGAAATGGTAAAGCATCACTTATAAGTTGGAGAATATCAATCAATACTCCTGGATTTTTGTGCAGATAATTTTAAAACCATCTTTCTAAAGCTAATTTGTTCATACTAAATAAACAGTTAAAATTTTCAGATAGCTTCAATGGTTGAAATGGAGAAAAGCAATAGCAAGAAGTAGTCATTGAAGATTTAACTTCTACCTATTACTCCCTTCATTCCATTTCGATTGTCCCCCTCTCTATTTTGGGATTATGATGAAATATATCAACTCTACCCCTTAAAAAGGCTTAGTTTGAAGAGACGCTAAGGGGCAAGGAGCTAACGTGAATTTATTATAATTCAAAATATAAAACGGAGACAAACTAAAAGATAACAGTATGTTATCTATTTATAAGGTTGTAGACCTACGAGGTTCAATATTAAACCGTTGGGTTTTAAGATAAAAGCAACAACTTGCCTTTTTTGTAACTTAATACCTTTACGGTTATTCTTAAAACCCTAATCACAGGAAAGAGATGTAATGCATTGTGTTTAGTGATGGATAAAGGCATTTTTGTTGCACTACATATGATTAAGCTATTTACCTCATCTCCAGGAGAACAAACGGCAAGAACCGCTTGAAGGATAGATTGCTTGGCTCCATTACTCACTACAATCTGGTCCGGTGTATAGGATATCTGGTTTTCCTCTACAACAAGAATGCGAAAATTTTACGCTTATGGGCTATGGCCGTGTTTGGTTATCAGCAGATTAATTTCAGCATAAGCAGATTATAATTGGCAGATTTTATTAGAAGGTTTGAAAAACATTATTTAATTAGTAGATAGATTGTTAATCCTTTGTAAGAGGAAATAAATTTTTCTTGTTTAAAAATACGCTAATCAATATGCCGGGGTTAGCAGCATTTGTAAAAGAGCATACTCACCCCAAATATGTTGTCTCAATATGTTATTAACCCTGCGCTAAAATTGGCATATTGATTGATCAAACATGCTAAGAACCTTTCATATGCTAAAGATCTACCAATATGCCGTTTAACAAACAACCCCTATGTATCTTACAAACTACAGCATGACCCAACGGCTGTATGTTAAGTGTTACCCATGTGTTCAAAACATGGAGAAATTGTCTGTGGATGACTTATACAAGAATTATGACATTTTACTACACAAATATAAGCACAAAAGGCTTTAAGAGCCGCTTTCTTTTATTTCATTAGGCACCAAATCAGAAGAGCAATACTACTACAATTATTTCCACTTTGATTTAGCACAAGTTGAAAGAAATCCAATGTTGACATAGTAAGTTAAATTTAGGCTTATTAAAACACTATAGTGGTGTAAGTGCGGTAAAGTGTGGTTTTCAAGAGCAATTTCTACAGTATAGGATTCTAAGTAGGACATTATTGTCATTACATACAACAAAAAATGGAAAGAAATGAACATTAAAATAATTGTGAAATCGATTAAAAAGAAATGTGGATAAATTTTGTGAAGGGAAGGGTGGTGCAAGTCATAAACAAGTCTTAATGAAGAGTAAGTATAACTAACCTTTCAATTTATGGCATATAGCTGTGCGGAGTTCCATAGTACCAGCATTTGGCGTGTATCTTGTGTAACCTTGACGGATTGCATTAATTCCAGCCTGTGTAATAACAAATTACCACCATGAAGGAGAGAAAGAATTATCAAACTGGTTACCTACGCAATTATAACCAGTTATGTAAAAAAAACCTCGGAAATGACTGATGGCGTATCAAAGTCAGGCTCTCCTGCAGCTAATCGAATTACAGGTACCCCAGCTTGCACAAGAGCAGTTGCCTGGTCAGTTATAGCAACTGTTTTCGAAGGCTTGAGAGAATTAACTCTAGGACTCAACGAGATATCGAGTTGATCATCACTGGAAGTGCTTTGAGATCTAACTACAGCATTTAAGCTGGGAAAAGAGCCTTTCATTGTGTTTAATGGTCTGTTAACAAGAAACATTGACAAAGACTCAATTTTTGGAACAAATGCAGGAACAGGGAGACGGGGCCGGGGCTATTCTAAGAAGATATTGTCCTGAAATTAGAGAGATTATTCTAAAGCCAAATCCAGTGCCAATTAAAATAATGGCTATTCTAAATTGAGCGACAATTATAATTAGGAGAACCGAGAAATGTGACGGACACTTTTCGTCACAAGCGGTCAAAAAACTATAAATGTGACCATAACTGTTATAGCTTAGAAAATGGGTGTGGTTAGATTTTGCCTTAGATGAGTCATATTTACTCGAGAATTGTAAAAGAAAAACAGAAAATGAAAGAATTACATTGACTCACAGATTGAAACGAGAAGCGGCGGGAAAGGAGAGATGAGTGGCGGTGGGAGACGAGGTTGGTACGTTGCGGTCAGAGAAGGAGGAGAACAAAGCAGTGTTGGTCGCCATTCTTGTAGCCATGATTGATGGTCAGTAATGGTGAATGGTGTAACTGAAGATTCAAATCAATGTATAATATATATATTGCCAATTGAAAGAGGGAGTAGGTAAGAAGGTAAGAGGGGAATTGGTATCAACTTTGTCTTAGTCAATTCAATCACTCGGTTGGTAGGGGTGGTTGTGGAAACAAAGTGGTGTTGCTCAATGGACATCTAATAAATCTCAAAATTAATCAAATTAACAAACTAAAACTAAGCTAATTAACCAAACAAGACTAGTTGCATTAACAAAACAAAAGTTAAAAGAAATCAATTTTATAAACCAATTAATCCACAAACAAAAATACAATTAAGAGCTTGTTTGACCTTGATTGTCAAAGATTTTTTTTTGTTTTGAAAGGTGCTTGTGCAAAAGCTACTTCTTACCACGGTAAATAGTTAGGAGTCGCCGGTAGGTGTTAGGGAAGGTGTTAAATGTACGGTTAGGGAAGGTGTTAGGCACCCGGACCTCCCATCAAATTGACGGCCTCTACTATTTATTTGTAATATATTATATATTTGACGAAATTTGACTAAAAAGAATGTTAATTATACAAATCGATGCAAATTGTTTACAAGTTACACACACAATGAAAGTAAGTTAGTCTATATACTAATATACAAACAATATGATAAAAATTTTAATTTGACGAAAAAAACTAAAAATAGATTTTAATAATTTTTATATATTTGGCCTAACTAATTTCAACACGATTTTTTCATTCGTTTTTCCAGTTAAGAAACACTTCTTCCATTTGATTTGTTGTTGTAATTTGACCCAAAAAATAACAGTAAGTGGATTGTATCTCTGATGTACTACCACATATAATGTAGTTTTTGAGCATTACAATAAAGTTTTTGAGTATAATATTAAAAATTATGACTTATACTATAAAGTTTTTGAGTTTATTAATTTGAACATTAAGCTAAAAAAAATTTACAATAAAACTCAAAAAACATCATATATAAAATGTAAAATGTAATTTATAAACTTTAAAAAGCTCGAAAAAAATGTACAAAAACTCAAAATCAAATTACTCTGAGGTAGTACCTCCGATATATAATCCTTTTTCTCAAAAAATAATAGTCAAGACATTTTGGTAAAGTTATGTAACTGCTGACAAATAATAACTACCCAAATCAGAATGATAAAATAATAGGTCTTTTTTAAGAACACAAAATCTCATTTGTGACGGGCACTTTTCGTCACAAGCTTGTGACGGAGCAAATGTGATCATTTTTATGGAAAATGTAACCATTATATGACTGGTAACATTTTATGGATGATTACTTTTTATCATAAAATGGTCACATTTAGTCCGTCACAAGCTTGTGACCACCGTCACAAGAGAGACCAACTGTTATAAGAAAGATATATCCGTCTTAAGAAAAATAGGGTCAAATATCATCACACTTGTATAACAGAACAAATCTTTTACTATTCTCAATGCATTTTGTTTTTTGTCTTATGTATAATAGTTCACCCGTCTTAAATTTAAAACAAATATACTCGTCTTATACGATAATTTCTGGTAATGAAATTAGAATTGAACCAATTGATTGTCATGAGATTAAAAAAGGACTAGACTTTGGTCTTTTGGTATTGTTGTCCACCAAGTCGTGGGTCAACTAATAAGCAAGTAAACTATGTACTCCCTTTTATTCACTCATTTTTTCTCTTTTACTTTCTGCACAAGAATTAAGGAAATGAATTTTGTAACACCCGCAAATTTACTTTATTTGTATTTTAAAAATATTATACGGATACTAGTTCACGTAATTTTAGATTTAGTCTAGAACTTAGTTTCCCGTGTCTAATTTAGCAAATCCGAGTTCGTATTCGGACTCTACTCGAAACTCCGTGTGAGTTACGCCTTAAGCCGCTTTTGGGCTTTTTCCTCCATATTTTTCCACTCACCCTTATAACTCCAACTCCCTCATAATTTCCACTCACCTTCTTCCTCACCAAATAACCAAAACCCTAAACCCCATTTTTGATCAAGCTCAAATTCATCACTACTCCTTCATTACTCACTCAAATTCTCTAACTTTCATCATAATCTTCCTCTCTTATCGTCATCTACTTTTAGTGGTAATAAAATTACCGTCTTTCTCATTTTCAATTTATCCGTCTTTCTCAAAGGTGAATTATATTCATCTTTTATTGTCTTTTTGTAGGTGGAGACCTTCAAGACCCCGACAAAGATTACTACCTAGTGGAGGAGGACCTAGACGTCGATTGAAGACGCAAAAAGGTAACCGTGAAGGGTTACTCGATATCAATACGTGTTTTAAATGTTTTACTTGATGTTTACCAAATGTCTAATGATAATTATTAGATACTTAATATAGTTTGATGTTAGGATTTGTGTTAGAATTGAATGTGTAGCTATGGAATTTGTGTTGGTTAAGGATTGTCGATGATAGTTAATGTTTGTTGATAGTTGTTAATGATAATTGATGATTTTTGGTGAAGTATGTTGATTCTCGGGTGAATGTAGTCCCAGCCGGCCGACCGGTTGGGAACGCGGCAGAAGTGAATTTGGTATTTCGTATATTTTTGATGTTGTGTAATTCCCTGTGACACCCTCAAATTTGCGGAAAGAAAAAAAAATATAATTTAAATACATAATGAAGGTGTCTGAAATAAAAAAGGTTCATAACAAAAGGAAAATAATATTATACATAAGAGTTATACAAGACGGGAGACATATCTCCCGTATAAATACGGAAATAAAAGAGTGTATAAATAATATACAATCTAAGAACCGAATATAGGTCCAAGGTAAATACTTCGCTCGCTAGCTCGTCAATGTACCCAAGTATGCATCACAAACATGCCAACCGCATTAAATATAAACACGGAAGCCACAGTCAGTGGGGAGTAACTCCGAGTTCTCCCAGCCACGAAATGTCGAGTTTAATGAAACATGAATAACATAAAAGCAATGTATATGGAAAATACAAAACTTACACATATATGATATGCTTTTCATGTTATGAAACAATTAACTAACATATAACCTAGCATATGAAAGCTATCATGTGAATCCGATAATAAACTATAAAACGAGGTAGGGAAGCTGGTATGCTAGCTCAGAGGTTACCGTTAACATGGCCATGATACACTCAAACCCTAATCAACACGTAATCATGTGAATCAGTTAACAATCGGTAATCCAAACTCTATCAACCTTAGCCGGCTTGCATCTCACCTTCTACGATTCATAGAATCATACAAACATGAAAGACCAATACTTCTACAAACAGGCACAAGTTCTTAGTGACGTCAATAGAAGACTTCTGTAACTCAAGTCTATACCACGAGGTAGGATATACTTAAATATTTAGGCTCAGCGGTCACGCTAATGACATGGCCCAAATACCAAGCACACATCGGGGCTCAGCGGTTACACTAATAACATGGCCCAGATCCAAAGCACATATCTTAGCTCAGAGGTTACCCTAATAACATGTCCAAGATACGACTCAACCCTAAACCTAGACTGCGCAGACCTAGAGAAATGAGAAGATCCATCGCATCCAAGACCCATGATACAGTCACATGAGTACCCCTAAGAAGATCCATCAAAGGGTTGGCTAGTACTAAAGCTGGCTCCATTTCCCAAAGTGGAAACCATGGCAGCCATGCCCCGACTTGAAGACCATTCAAGCCGAGGGGAGAGGGAACAACAAAGCTATCAAGCGGCAAAACTCCATATGTCGTTAAAGATCAGTACGGCCTATCAATGTCATGGTCCAAGATACTCATTTAGAATTAGAATGGTCAAGACGCCATATACTCATAATTCTCTATGGGTACTTAGTCAACACGACACCAACCATATAATTAAACAGTCACGGGAAAAAAAACTTCCTATCATGTGACTAATTGCATCAAAATCATATTCAAATATCATATCGCCTCATATCTACTAAGGCTCGTTCATTCATTCATTAAATCAAACCTTACCTGAAGCCAAATCCCCGACCCGAGTCCCGCGACGGGTCATCAGTCAAAACGGGGCTGACTAGATCTTAGTTTGACCAAACCCGTTTGGTCAAACCGGCTAGAAACAGAGTCTTAGCCATCGAGGCTTGAACATAAGAATATCACATTCATTTCATGTTATTTCATTCTATTTCTAACATGTGAATTTATTAATTCTTACCAAAAACCCGCTTGACTTACATGATATCAAATTAAACTAAAATCTCGTATTATAATTTCTAACATGTGAGAAATAATAATATAATGAAAAGTTTTAATTAAATAATTTATTTATTAAAATTTCCCACTTGCTAAATATTACAAAACACGATAAAATGGCAATAACTCAAAAACCGTCACAAGACCAAGGGTGGGACCCACGGCCTGATTTGGGCTGACAAGGACACGGGCCTGGACTGGGCCCCACGGCCTGGTTTTGGGCTGTTTTGGCTTTTGATCGATTTTACTAAAAACCGTTTCTTAAAATTTCCCGCATGCTTAACATAATTAAAACCCGTCAAAACAACAACATAACAATCAAACATCGACACAACCCAAAGACCAAAACCCGGACCCACCATGGACCAACCCAGACCGGTCTGGACCGGGCCTGAACCGGCCTGAACCGGCTGGTTTTGGTTCCGGTTTCCAGCCACCTTCCACGGCCACATCACACGGCCACAACAACCACCACCCCAAATTAATTCTAACATCATTTTAATTAACAACATCCATTTTTAACATCCAATTCAACCATCATGCATATTAAAATCATGATTATGAAGAAATCATAAAAATATGTCAAGAACACCAACATGATTATAAATTCATACAACATGATAAAACGATTACTTATCATGTTACTAAATAAAAACCGTAAATCATAAACAACAACTAAAGTATGTAACATTGATTCGTCGAGTAACTCGGAATCGTTACCTTAGCTAGCACAAAATCAAGTAGCACCAAAATATAAGAACTAAGAACTAAGAAACCCGTCTTCTAGTCTTCTCCTAAAATATACGAGTCACCAAACTCGTCTTTTCAAACAAAAACTTCCCCTATAAGAAATGACAAGAAAAAACCTTATAGAACTTACACTTGATTTCCTAATAAAGGTTGAAAACGATTTTGACGGAATTGAAAATAAACCGTACTTGAAGATGGAGAGCGAAGAGGAGATTCTAGAAATATAAGTTAGGACGGATTTAATTAAGAAATGAAGGTTTTATGATGATTTTGCTCAAGAACGACGAAAAACGGATGAAGAACGCTCAAGAACGAATGAAGAACGTTGAAGAACGATTAATTTGATCTTAATTTGATTTATTGTAAAATGAAAAGTTGTTAGTGAGTAATGATGAGTGGTTGGGCCGTGTACATATAGAAGAATTAGGAAGTCGGGTTTTGAAATGGTTGTTACGGAATTGACTCGGTTTTAATAATTATATTACGGTAATTGATTAAATATTAAGTTAATTAAATCAATTATCAAGATATTATGTTATTGTAATCAAAAGAAATGAAAATATCAAGCTTTAAGAGAGGAAGAAGAGCCGTGTGGTTCATCAAAGAAATCGGGTCTGATTTATCGATTTGCGTAATTTAAACTGACGGATCGATAAAGTAACAAATATCTAAGATATTTGTATTAGTTTAATCGAAACAATTAAAAGATCTCAAGTGAGTGGAAAACGATGACATGGGCGTGTGACTCATGCCAAAGTCGAGTTTCGGGTTTGTTTCGGGATTTACGATGACTCGGGAATAGTTAAATGATGTTCGGAATTAAACCGTAAAAGTTATTCTTTAATTCCGATTAAATTCAAAATAATTATATTAAATTATGATAAATTCCAATAAATCTTAATAAAAATAAATTAAATTTATTATCTTTCAAATATAATTTCGGTCTTTAAAATTACGAGGCGAGTCGGGAAAAGTCAGCGAAAGTCAAAGTTGACTAAAAAGTCAAGAAAAGTCAATGATGACTTAAAAGTCAAGAAAAGTAAATGACGACTTAAAAGTCAAGAAAAGTCAATGACGACTTTTAAAAAGTCAAGAAAAAGTCAAAGTACGACTTAAAAGTCAGAAAGTGAAAGATGCGAAAAACGAGGATTTTCATGGAAATCTATCAGAAAATTCCAAATACGAACGCGGAATTAAAATACGAATCGAAACAAATAAAATTCTATTTTAGAAAACTTAACCTTGCATGGAAAAGTATTACTTAAATTTTTACTAGAAAAATTGGGTACTTTTCGGGTTTGTTTACAATCACCCCTCCTTTTAAAAAATTCGTCCTCGAAACTTAGAAGAAGTAATGTGACATATATGTAGGTCTATTTCAAATCTTTAAAAATTATACTTGTAATAATAATATAGGGTCTTATCAATGGAACGGAAGGTTCTCGTCTGCAGTTAAGAACATCAACGTCCCAAGTCAAAGACTTAAAAAGATACATTTTCGCATCAATAAATGAGAAAACTAGTTATCGAACGTCTCCAATAACAAGTCTCAACACTCCTTGACGGTAAAATACTTGAAATCATATAACATTTCCAAAGGCTTTTAGTTCAAAACTTTTATAGTAAAGGTAATAACTTAATTATCTATGCCTAAAATTTCTAACTAAGGCTTATAGTAATCTACCTAAGAGAAATGAAAATCGATAGAAGGAACGGAATATTCGAAAGAATAAATCTAATAGAAAGAGGAAAGGAAGAAAGCTATTAGCCGGAAAAATAGATCCGTTTATTGATATAGGAATGTCCGAATGAAGATAAGAACATGAAAACACATCTCCGGACGGTAAAGATATAGGAGTACTTTCTCCAACTGAAGCTTTGAGAGGTAATTTATCGGATAGTCTCATTGAACTAAAGGACAAAGAAGTTCCCGTATAAATTAAACACGGTATTTCTTAAATTGAAAACATACCAATCACAATGTCTGGTTGAGCATCGGCCTCAGCGCGGCTCATGATGAAAATTCGACCCTTCGGTCTCCCAGAAATAGCTGGTGTAGAAGCTATCTTCTTCCTATCAGGACATACATTAGCCTGGTGTCCCGGTTTCTGACAAGCATAGCACACAATTGGCTGGTTGAAACAACCCATACCGGGATGCCTAGGCATCTTGCACCAAAAACAAATACGACCCTTAAGATCGTTGTTGTTGCTCGGAATGGATGAACGGTTTCTCCGATTTGCTTGTCCACTCTGAAAGTTTCTCTTCTTGTTTGGAAAAGAGGAAGAAAATGAAGGTCGAGAAGTAGAATATAATGGTCTCTTGATATAAGAATTAGGAGCAACATACGAGGAACGAGCCTCGTCGGAAATCTCCCGAATAGAACTCTCTGCCCATATGGCATCATTGTAAATAGAGACAAATGAAGTAGCACCCCTACTAATCTTGCCCTTTATCTGAGGAGAAAGCTTTCCTAGATAAAAGAAGGCCTTGTCTTCCTCCCTTGAAATAAGCCGAGTGGCATAATGAGCCAACTCGTTGAACTTGGTTGTGAACTTCTGAACTGAGAGAACTCCTTGTTTGAAGTCCATGAATTCTTTCAGTTTCTGCTGTCTCAATTCATCCGGGTAGAACCTCGCCTCCAATAGTTCACGGAAACGAGTCCACCCACAATCTGGTTCTAACTTAGAAGTAGGGCCAGTAAGTGACCACCACTGATCAGCTTCCTTCACTAAGAAGTGGGAAGCAAGACGGACTTTATCCGCTTCAAGAACATCATAAAGAGAAAAGTTATTCTCCATTTCTCGAATCCATTCAGAAAGTTTGACGGGATCCCCTTCACCATCATAGGTTTTGGCTTGGCTCCTAGATAGTTGTGAAGCAACCCATGTACAACTTCCGTGTCTCTCACGGTCAGGAATAGGATTTGCTTGTTGATTTTGCTGATTTTGAATAATAACAGTAAGAGCTGATAAGATCGTGTTGTCAATTCTCGGAGGCATCTTGCAAAAGAAAACACAGATTAGTACTTATCATTTAGCAAGCACAAAGAGACTACAACATAAATCCTAATCTACCCAGCTTACCCTTCTATCTCACGGTTTATTATTTATTAAGGTCAAGTTATTTATGCAAGGGTACACAAACGTGCGTCGGGAGCAAAATAGCTCTGATACCAACTGTGACACCCTCAAATTGCGGAAAGAAAAAAAATT
>JAIUZE010016178.1:0-15542 GCA_022085475.1 Heliosperma pusillum | reverse complement strand
ATGCGTGATTTCATGATATTATTCATGGTCATTGCATGATTGGACACCGTCAATGTCTTTGTTCGTGAATGGATGATAATATGTTGGATTTATTGTGATCATCGTATGACTTGGCATGGTTTGTTTGTCGAGTCTCAATCTTATCAAACTTATACCGCTAACGGTGAGATGCAAGCCCTAGTGAGCGTATTCGGTTGCCTAAGAGTGTCTTTCCCGAGTTTTGAATAACATGATGGTTTCGGATTTGATTTCCACATGATCTTATCATTATTTATCGAATTGCCTATCTATTCTTATCGTATCTCACATGTATATCTATATATGCATGCTTCTACTTTGGTATTTCCTTTTATGTACGTTTGATGTGATATGGCTGGGAGAACCCGGAGTTACTCCCCACTGATTGTGGCGTTCATGTTTTTCATGAATGAACAGGTTGCTTGCATGGATGGCTTTTTGCTTGACATTTTGGGTTCGGGTGTGAGCTAGCGGGCGTTGTCCCTGGATTAAAACACCTCTAGACGATTTTTTCTTGTTTACTAAACACTTTTACTTGTTAACATTTTGGAGAGACTTTGTCTCTTGATGTAGTATAAATCGTACTTTAGTTTGTAATATTTGACACTTCTCGTATTCTTTCCTTGCATGTATAAAAGTTTTTAAAACTTCATATTTCCGCTATATAATTCACATGCTTGTTTGTTTTATATTGCCGCATTTGCGAGGGTTGTCACATACACGACGCCGCAACCCACACGACGCCGCCACCCACTATCTCCGGCTACCTTTGGCCACTTCCGGCAACCTCCACACCGACTCTCCCTTGCCACTGCCTTCACCACGTCCCACCCACGATCACCATCTCACCCACCACTAAGGCCAACAAACACGACAAACAACAAACCTCGAAAAAACACCATCATCGCTCCATCTTCAAAAAAAAAAAAAACTGAAAAAACAAAAAAATCATTTCCAACCACCATTAAACTGCCACAACCACCACCTAATTACCACCACCACCACCAAAAGCCACCACCACGGCGACCACCAAACTAGATCCGAAGAAAAACTAGATCTACTACCAAAAAAATCTCTCTTCACTACCAAAAGCCACCAACATTCACAATACACCACCACCTCTTTCACCTCTCCCGCCGCCTCGTCTCAGATCTGGGCCACCAACAACAACCACCACCGCCGCTCTCCTCTTTTACTGTGTTAGTTGCATGCCGGTGGCTAAGGTGGTGGTGGCGGCGGCCGTTGAGTTGGTTGTGTGGTGTGGTGGTTGAGTAATTAAACAAACACAAATTTGCTGTTCATTTTTGTTAGATCGGGTCAGTCGGGTTGGCTGGGGTGGTGATTGTGGATTTTTTTTTGATTTTTTTTTACAGATTTTGTGTTTCTTTTTTTTCCTTTTGTTTTACTTTTTTTGTTAGATCCATGAATTTGCTGTTCATTTTTCATATTTCTCCACTTTTAATTTTATTTCTTAGATTTTTTTTTTTCAGTTTTGGTGTTACTTTTATTTTCATTTAAATTTTTTTTCTCCACTTTTAGATCTATTAAATAAAAAGTAGATTTATGACAAAAATATTTGTTGTTATTATTGGTTGTTTATTTGGTGTTATTGGTGACGGCGACAGAGGTTGTTGGTCGGCTGAAATTACACCGTCAATGGATTAAAGTTACACTCTCAATAGACTAACATTACACTATCAATGTAACAAAGTTACACTATTAATGACTAAAGTTACGGTAGTAAAAGGGTTAAGTTACACTATTAATGACCAAAGTTATACTCTCAATATACTAAAGTTACATTCTGAAAAGACTAGAGTTACACATTAAATTAGATAAAATTCAAAATTCAAAAAAAAGATGCCAAAAAATTACTTTATTTTGGATTAATTAAAGTTACACTTAAAAAAAGTTAAAATTACACTACAAAAATATGAAAAATGTCGAAAACTTGTCTTAAAATCACTTTTTAGCATAAAATTACACTATTTTGTATTAAAATTATACTCGTAAAAGATCAAAGTTACACTCTAAAAATACGTAAAATGTCAAAAATTTGTCTTAAAATCACTTCTTAGTATAAAATTACACTATTATGTATTAAAGTTACACTCCAAAAATACGTAAAATGTCAAAAAATTGTCCTAAAATCAGTTTTTAGTATAAAATTACACTATTTTGGATTAAAGTTACACTCGTAAAAGATCAAAGTTACACTCTAAAAATACATAAAATGTCAAGAACTTGTCTCAAAACCACTTTTTAGTTTAAGGTTACACTTTTTTGGAATAAAGTTACACTTGTCAAAGGGTAAAGTTACACTCTGAAAATACGTAAAATATCAAAAACTTGTCGTAAAATCATATTTTAGTTTAGAGTTACATTATTTTGGATTAAAGTTACACTTGTAAAGGGCTAAAGTTACACTCTAAAAATACGTAAAATGTTAAAAACTTGTCTTAAAATCACTTTTTAGTATAAAGTTAGACTATTTTGGATTAAAGTTACACTTGTATAAAGCTAAAGTTACACTCTAAAAATACGTAAAATGTCAAAAGTTTGTCATAAAACCACTTTTTAGTATAAAGTTGTACTAATTTAGATTAAAGTTACACTTGTAAAAGGCTAAAGTTACACTCTAAAAATACGTAAAATGTCAAAAACTTGGCGTAAAATTGCTTTTTAGTATAAAGTTACACTTTTTTTTAATTAAAGTTACACTCGTAAAAAATAAAAGTTACACTTGTAAAACTGTACACTCGTAGAAAAACAAAATCTATACTTGAAAACAAAGTCTCACCCTAAAAATGCTAAAATGTCATCAACTTTAAGCTAGAGAGAGAAAGACAATTAATTAGTGGATAAAGAATGGATTAGTGTATTGGTTACTTTTAGCTTCTAATTTCAACCATCCATATCTAAAGATCTAAAGGCTCTTAGAAGGACTTAGGGACTCAAAAGATATGAGGGACTCATTTGAACCTTTCTCTATATATATATATATATATATAGGGGCGGGATCCCGTACGAACTTAAGTTCCGTACGAACGGTACGAACTAAGGGTCTAAGGCACATATACACCTTACTCTATCTCACGCAAGACTAAACAGCCACAAACTTAAGCCCTCCAACCTCCACCCCCGACCTCCACCCCCGACCTCCTTCCACTCACCACTCTCAACAGCCCATCCTCACCTACTGCATCAGCCGCCGGAGAAATCCAACGATGCCGGCGCATCTCCTTTATTGGTGCGTATCTTCGGTCACCACGACCTCCATTTTTCCTTGCCTTTCTTTTCCAGCACTTATCGGACCACTGAAGAACACCAACAACAACTGATTCTGTTGTCGTCCACCCATTTCTGTCGGCGACGTCGACCTCCAACAATCGACCCATTTATGGAGAAAGAAGGGCGACCAACGATGGCGAGCGATACGTGTTTCATTCTTGGATTTCAAGTTAGTTGATTTAAGCAATTAAAAAACGGTGGTTGGGGTTAATGATTGAGTGGTGTTCGACCGAGAGAAGTGTGGCCGTGTGGAGTGGGGTTGGATGATGGATATCTGGATATGTATTTCATTCTTGCTGAGAGAGGATGTTCATGAAATCAAACAATATGAAAAAGTAATGTTGTGAACTTGTGATTTAAAAATATCAACATAACTAAGTATAATGGGCCCCCATAAAATTGACTACACTAAATCGTTATAGTGTGAATGTGAACAAAACACACAAAGGACGTTGTCTGATGATTTATATTTTGTTTAATAAGTATCTTTCATAAAATGGGTTGAAAATGGGTTAAATAATATTCCACTTGGATGATTTGGACCAATTTGTTTAGCTATTATTCAAGCATTGTTCTTTGTCTTATATATATGCAAATGGTATGTTATTTACCCGTCTTAAGATTAAGACGGATACTTCCGTCTGAAATGAGAATTTGTGATTTGGTTTTGTACTAGATTAAATAAAAATAATAAAGATAAAGAAACCTTAATCAAGGAGAAACGCTGGTTGAATATTATCAACTTTCGCAGCTTAATGGTCAGATATGATATTTACAAATTGGTGAAAATTGGCATTTTGATTCTCATTCTTATATCCTATTATCATTAAATTGAAATTACGACAAAGGTTTTTAATTAGGACGGGTAGGAGGTTTTCTTATTAAATTCTAAACTCTATTTCTTAACAACCTAAACGAGTGTATCTAACAAGCTAAACGTATGTATCTAACAACTTATAAGAGTGTATCCAGCAAATTAAATGTATGTATCTAGTAATTTTAAAAAGTGTATCTAACAAGTCGAGGAAATGTATCTAGCAAGTTAAAGGAATGTATCTCACAACTTAGAGAAGTGTATCTAACAAGCTAAAAGAATGTATCTTGCAACTTAGAGAAGTGTATCTAGCAAGCTAAAGATATGTATTTAGCAACTTAGAGAATTGTATATAGCAACTTAGAGAAGTGTATCCAACAAGCTAAAGGAATGTATCTAGCAACGTGGAGAAATGTATCTAACAACTTAAAAGAGTGTATCTAGCAAAACAAAGGTACGTATCCAACAAGTTAATAAAGGGAGTATATATAGCAAGATTAAGAAATAAAATGAGGGGGTTGGCTATCCAAATGTAAGACGAGAAATGGTGTATTGTTTGTTGGATTAGGTTTCCTACAACCGTCACAAAATCGACTTTGAGCTTGAGGGGAAGCATTGGAACGTCTCTGGTTAGCATAGGCATTAGAAGAAGAGGGAGTGAAAGGTCTTTTGTCCTGGAAGTTTGACCTTGGATTGAAGGAGGAAAAAGGAGATGGCTTCTTCATCTTCGCCCCATCACTAAAGGCCTTCATGGAGTCCTCGGCCCGAAGGGCATCATTAAACAATTCTCCGAAAGATGTAGAGCTCCTTCTTACTTTGCTTTGGAGCAAAGCACTAAGCTTATTCGGTTGTAACACCCGGAAATGTACCCTATTTTTCTGGTAGAAATATTTTACGAAAATCTTTTCAGCGAATTTAAGTTTAAATTAGCTTTTTATGTTCGAGTCGATTTAGAATTTCCGAGTTCGTATTTGGAATTTCTGGAGATTCCATGAAATCCCGTTTAAGGCGAGTTTGACTTTTCTTGACTTTGAGGCGAGTTTGACTTTTCTTGACTTTTGAGTCGAGTTTGACTTTTCTTGAATTTTAAGTCGTCTTTGACTTTTCTTGAATTTTAAGTCGTCTTTGAATTTTCTTGACTTTTAAACCGACTTTGACTTTTGTTGACTTTTCCTTATAAATCTCATACTACCACTTATTCTATTTTCATTCACACAAACACCAACACTTTTCTTCATCACTAAGAAACCCAAATCAAAAGCTTTCCCTCTTTGATTTCGATCTTAGAATTCGCCTAGAGCATTCGTTCTTTGACGGAATTCACGTAAGTTCGTCTTATTCTTCCCCTCTTAGCTTCCTCTATCCGTATTGGTAATAAAATTACCGTCTTTCTCGCTTTTTAAATTATCCGTCTTTCTCAAGATGGATGATATTCCTCTTTTATTATCTAATTGTTTGTAGGTGGAGACTAGGAAAGCTTAGTAACCGTTTGAAGACGCGTAAAGGTAACGGTGAAGGGTTACTCGGTATTACTTACGTGTTTTACATGTTATATGCTAGAAAATCGTATTTGAATACGATTAGGAAGATTAGAATCCATGTTATGATTAATGAATGATGTTATATGACGAATATTGATGATATATGTTGATTGTTGATGATTATTGGAAGTATAATTGAGTTTTGAAATGAATTGGTTGAGAATTGGAAGCTCTCGGGTGAAGAAGTGTTCCCAGCCGGTCGACCGGCCGCCGGTCTGACCACCGGCTGAGAACACTCCAGAAACCCATTTCTGAAACTGGGTTTTGCATGAAGAAGTGCTCCAGGCCGGCCCACCGGCCACCGGTCAACCCACCGGCCTGGAACACATCAGTGAAGGAAGCTTTGATTTGGTATGATTGCCTGAGCCGGTCGACCGGCCGCCGGTCGACTGACCGGCCCAGACCCCTTTTCTCTGTTTTTGGGATTTTGCCTGTGTTCTGAGCCGGCCCACCGGCCGCCGGTCTCCTGCCCGGCCTGGAACACGGCTGTATATTTTTCCTTTGACTTTTAAAACTCGTAATTTATATTAGTTCGCATGATCGGTTTATCGTATAATTTTACGTAATGTCTTATAATATTCATGTTTTGGATATATGATATCTCTTTCGCATGTATCACATGTTTTGTGACGGTTTTCGATATGTTCCCACTTTGAGTCGGTTTTTACAAATGAGTCGGTTTGAGCACTATTTTGTCTTGTGCTTTGTATTCTCATTCCCTTGGCTACCTTCCCGTTCGTAAGGCTGGAATGTCGGAACGGAGAGGTATCCTACTGCTTAAATGCATGTGTTAGTGGGCATACGACGACGTTGTTGGGAGTTGAACGCTATGCGTTGTTCGACCCGGCCGTCAAATGTTGTGTACTTGCGAGGTGGTGTTATTTGCATGTAGCGTACTGATAAGTAGTATTTTTGTCTCGTTTTACCCCTCATTTATACCTTTTACTTAACTTGATTTTGTGTGATTCAACCGATTAATAGCTCATTTTATATGTTAATTAGTAATTATTAGTTTTATTATATTAATTGCGAATAATTGTTGTTTTCGTAGAATTTGGTAATATTTTTACTTTTATATATTTTGTAGGTATCTAGTGAAGAAATATAACAAGATCGAGAAACGGGTGAATAATGAAACAAGTCAAGACGAGTCAAATGGTTCGAGACGCGTTCGAAACTAAAATTGATCGGATGAATAGTTGTTGGTCGTCGAGTGAAATTAGTCCTCTTGGTCGTGGGTACTTAACTTGATTTGGCATTTTGGGCCCTATACTTTCGGATGAACCTTCACATGTAATGGGCTACTTCATTTGGTTTTCTCACCATTTATTTTAGTGGGTCACTCCACTTGTTGATGAAAAGTTGTAGGCCATTTGATGAGGAAATTCATGGACCAAAATCCAATTGGTGGTGCATTGGACTTGGGACTCATATTTTACGTAGAAGACAACAAGAGGACTTGAGATATTTTTGGGCATTGAAATAAAACGCAAGAGGGAAGGACAGAAGAGGACAGAGGGGACGGACAGACAAAAAAAGTCCCAAAAAACGAAAAACAGTAGGAGGAAGAGGAAGAAAGTAGGAGTAGTTTTCGGGTAGAATTTAGATATTGTTCTTCCAAAAACTCAAAAACTCATCTTTTCTTTTAATTTTTAGTTTAATTTAGTTAATCCTCTTAAGTTGAATTTCTCATTTCTATCCTTCCTTCAAGTTGGGTATAATTTTCTTTCCCTTTTCATTTTATTATTGTTAATCTCATGTCTTTGTTTAAGTTTATTTTAGTTGTTAATTTCATTAAAGTTTGTTACTTTGTTATTTAAATAATGTTTATGTTCTTTTTATTGTTAGTGGGTGGTTTAATTACTTTAGTTTTCACCATGTTAGAGTAGATTATTGCTAGGGTTAAAGGGGATCTTAAGTGGGATTAAATGGGTTTAATTATTGTGTTTTGTTAAGAATAATTTTGTGGGTTACTTGTCTTTAATCTTATGCACACTCCATGTTCGATGAAATGCTTGAAGTGAAAACTTGAGTCTTTCTCTATTTTTATTCACTACTCTTTAAAGCGAAAGCTTAGACTAGTAGTAATTAGACGACATGATTTTGATAGGATTGGCCTAATATGAGCGATAGCTTGCTTAGACCCGTCCTAAGGGACCTCTTAGACCGAAAGGTTGAGACTTTACCTAGACTTGTACCCATCTTAATCACCTTATTTTGTATATGTTGAGCGTTGGATGTTTTCCTCTTGTCTTGTGCATTTAATATGTTTGTTGAATTGCTTAAATGAAAGTTTGGCATTTCTTATCGTGTAGACTCGTCTTGGGCGAAAGCCCTTGACTTGTTTGTTGACCGCACTTGACAAGTGGGTTGAGAATGGCTAAGGCGAAAGCTTGGCTAGACTCGACTCAAGGACCTTCTCTCATTGAAAGATGGAGACACACCTAGACCTCATCCTTCGTTTCACCTCTCATTTTGTCTTAGACTTGACCCCACCTACTTAAGTGAACCCGAGACCCTAGCCGCCTCTCCTCATTTGTGTTCTTTGTTTAGTTTATGTTTAC
The DNA here is from genome assembly GCA_022085475.1 of Heliosperma pusillum. NCBI lineage: Eukaryota > Viridiplantae > Streptophyta > Magnoliopsida > Caryophyllales > Caryophyllaceae > Heliosperma > Heliosperma pusillum. Next base: position 7,314 of record JAIUZE010016178.1, on the reverse strand, counting down.
TAGTTTTTTTTTAATTCATTAGCTTATTATTATCACTCACATTGTTTGTTTGACTAAACTAGAATAAAACCGAGACTTATAGCCTAACCCCACCGTCCTTTGTGGTTCGACCCCGACTTCCGCTATCGCATTAGTTGGGTTTTACAAATTGTTTTTGCTTGGGCGGTACGCGACAAAAACCGCTCATCAAAATGGCGCCGTTGCCGGGGATGGTGCTTTGTTAGATGTAAGTCTTAGTTTAGTTTTAGGATTAGTCATATTTTATTGCTTTTGAAAATTGAAAAAAAAAATGTTGATTATTTATTACTTGCATTTTTAGTTTATAATTAGTCATTTGTATTTAGAGTCTTATATTCCACCATGTCTTTGTTCAATTTTTATCAAGATGAAAATGAACCATTCCATGAGTATCTTGCTAGGTTTGATTCTTATTTCTCTAACGGTGCTTCTTGTGGCTACTTTCTTACTAAGTTTGAGGCGTTTTGCGCTTTATGTTTGGGCATGAATTCCGAAACTTGTGATTTGGCAAATTATATGAGTTGTGATCGAGTCTTTAACATGAATTATAAAGACTTTTGGAATTTCATAGAATTCATGGCTTTTCAATGCGAGGAGGTAGCTCACCAAGAGTATTTGTTTAATGATTCGACTCAAGTGAATGATTCTTTTCCTCTTGATAATGAGCATAATATCCAATCTCAACATGTTCCCCTCTTCCCCAACAATATGTGTGGTATGCAATCATTCTCACCTACTTGTGATACATGTAGTGGTGTGGGACATACCTCTCAAGTTTGCACTTCACTTTCTTATTTCTCATCTTATCCCAATGTAAATGCAATGTATAATGCCAATATTGAACCTCCTTCTAATGAAAACATGTCACACTTTGATTGTTATCCAACTTCACCTCTTAAACACCAACTCACACCCAAAAATGACAAAAGTGAGTTCGAGTTTATGAGAATTGATGATGATTCATGTTTGAATAATGTGCATTGTTCTCTTGTCAATGATGATATGAATGATATGTATTTGAATGAGCTTGAGCATGTGACATTTGATGTGAATCTTGATGATGAAAATTGTGTTGACAATGTTGTTGGTTCAAAAAATCCTTGGGATGAGTATGCAATTCTTGATGTGCCTTTGCATGCTACTATGATGAAAGATGATGATGATTTGCATGCCCTTGACTTCTCTTTTGAGCCACCTTGTCTTTTATCGATACAACCCTTGCCCTTCTTATGCCAACATACACCTTATTTTGTTGAATGTGAGTTGGAAAGTTTCAACTTTGATGAAAATGTGTGGTTGAGTGAACCAAGTTGTCTTAGTTTATGTGAATTTGAGAGGGTATCGTTTGAGGTGAACAATGAGGTGGTGGAGAAGGAGTTAGTCAAGAGGGATGATGAGAAAAACAAGTCTTGTAGTGTTTCTTTGAAGAACATTGAGGATATTGAGGATAAATGGGATATTGAGATCGATTTTCTTGAGGGGCCCCTTCTTGAGAAATTTGAGATTGATTTTGGGATGCATGATGAGACTAGGGAGGAAATACAATTTGAAAATGATAAGGAAAGCATTGATTATGATGATTCTTGGAGGGAAGAGAGTGTGAGAATCGATTGTGAGGAGGAATGTGAGATGCATCTTCTTGACGAACCTACTCTTGAGAAATTTGAGGCTCCTTTTTGTGGTGAGGATGAGTTACTTAAGCTCACCAATGAAAATGATGCAATCTTTGAGGATCTTGAGAGTGAGATTGAGGAAGAAGGCATGCTTGAATTGTTGGAAGTTAAGTGGAATAATGAGCTTATTGAGGATGATAGCTTAGAGGAACCCACCTTGACTACCTCTCGTGTTTGGCATGACTCTACTACTTTCGTTGAGCATCTTGACTCTCCTACTTCTTGTGAGCACACCATCACAAACCATGATGTCAATGTTAACCTTATTCTTGATGATTCTTGTATTAATGAAGTGTTTGAAATCCCTCTCCTTCATAATTTTAATGTATTTGAGGTGTCTCCTCCTCCTTTTAAGAAGGATGTGTTTGAAAAGGAGGGGTGGAAAGAAGAAGCTAGGGACAAGGAGACTACTCAAGTCTCCTATGTTGTTGAATGTCCCGACATCACCCGTTTTTACCATCCTCCTCCCAAAAAGGAGGAAACATTTTATATTGTTGAATTTGAAATTGATGTGGAGAATGGTGGAAACGGAGATAATTGGAGGAACCTCAAGGATGTGAGCTACTATGATGAGGTTAAGGCCATGGGTGGCCTTGTATATAGATTGTGGGATCCCGGATAATTGTTGGATGCATGAGTAGGTTTTGCGGTTTCCTTAAAACCGCGCTACTTGGGAGGCAACCCAAGCTTTTTATTTCTTGGCGTTCTTTCTTTTCTTATTGAAAAATTCCAAAAACATGTTATTTCTTTTCTTCTTTTCCTAGCATTTGGACCATTGAGGACAATGTCCGGTTTAAGTGTGGGGAGGAAATTAGTGTATAGATTAATTTTGAAAAATTTTAAAATTTGAAAAATTTGAGAAAAATCCTAAAAATTAGTTTGTATATAGTTTAGTTTGTATATATTGTTGTGTGTTTCCTCTTATCATCATCCATAGGTGCGCCCCACATCATAAGAAGCACGAAATAGGGAAAATGAAGACGCTATGGTGAGATCTTTCCTATTCTCTTCTCCCTTATCTCTTTTTCTTCTTACTTGTTGTTTGAGGAGGACGGGATGTGTTGATGACGATGTTGTGGATTTTGTTGATTGGCGTGTGTGCCACCTATGTGCTGTTAGGAGATAGCATTAGCTTGTGTGTCATATAGTTGGTTAGAGCATGTGCATTTAGGTTGTTTATATATAGATTGCATCATGGCATATAGTTGCATTTAGAAAATTGGTTTTATTAATTATTTATTTGGAAAAATGGTTGAATGTGCATAATCCCTTTTTGCTACTTTTTTATTCATAAAGTGTTCATCTTAATCGTGGAATTTTAGGCGCCCTGGGTTGTGCATTTTTAGTGAGTTTTAACCCGTCTACTAATGCCGAGTCACGAGTTTGCGCTTATTCCACCTCGACAACCTCGATTGATGTGAATTTTCCGATGGTAGAAAGGATTCTTAGGTGACCGTTCTTGCTATGCAACCAACCATGATTCATTGTTCTTCCACTTTTGATCAAAAAAGGAAACAAATCAAACAAGCTGAAAATATCGAGTCAATTATCATCTTTTCTTGTTTTCGTCGAGGAAGTGCAAAACGGAACTTCTAGGGATTCTAGTGGGCCCATATCTAGGCCCCCTTTCGATGCCACTACGGTGGGGATACCCCTATTGTTGGTTCCGACCGCATGTCCTTGACGGAAACCGTGTGCTTTCATGCCAAAAATTGCAAACCAAAATGCAAATAAAAAAGAAAGAAAAAGAAAAAGAAAGCAAAGTGTGAAATGAAAAGTTTTGCAAGCACTTAGACTCAAATCTCAATTTCCTTTTATCCTTCTTGAATCATTTACCTTTGAAGTTGCATAGTGAGACGGGACGACCCTTGTGTCTCATTTATTTGAGAAACGTGAATTCCATATGCTATTGTGCTTAATAACGTCACGGGGATTTCATTTCCATCTTCCATTTTATCGCTTTTGACCAAGCAAGTAGTAGACGAGGCTCAAAATTTTCATTAGGCTTGCACCGCTAAGAGGCGAACATTTTTCCATGCTTTATGAGACTAGTGGCTTCTAAGGATCACGCATTTATGTAGACGGTTTTCCTCTTAGATATTTCCGTCACATGAATGAGGCGTGTGATCAATCTTTTGTTAGATGCATCTTTATCGTGTTCTTACGTGCTTATCATTTGGATGTGTCGCGATTTTGAGCAACCTCAGTTGCCTTGCAATAGGGCACTCGTCCTCTCGAGTGTCAAATTGTGAGTTGAAAGGGGCTACGGGTGTAGCTAAACCCGATTCGGATTTTATAATAAAACATTTTCTTTATTTTCTTATATTTTTACATTACGGGTCCTTAGTTTATTTAATGAGCTTACTCGAGGACGAGTAAGGTTTAAGTGTGGGGATATTTGATAAGTAGTATTTTAGTCTCGTTTTACCCCTCATTTATACCTTTTACTTAACTCGATTTTGTGTCATTCAACCGATTAATAGCTCATTTTATATGTTAACTAGTAATTATTAGTTTTATTATATTAATTGCGAATAATTGTTGTTTTCGTAGAATTTGGTAATATTTTTACTTTTATATATTTTGTAGGTATCTAGTGAAGAAATATAACAAGATCGAGAAACGGGTGAATAATGAAACAAGTCAAGACGAGTCAAATGGTTCGAGACGCGTTCGAAACTAAAATTGATCGGATGAATAGTTGTTGGTCGTCGAGTGAAATTAGTCCTCTTGGTCGTGGGTACTTAACTTGATTTGGCATTTTGGGCCCTATACTTTCGGATGAACCTTCACATGTAATGGGCTACTTCATTTGGTTTTCTCACCATTTATTTTAGTGGGTCACTCCACTTGTTGATGAAAAGTTGTAGGCCATTTGATGAGGAAATTCATGGACCAAAATCCAATTGGTGGTGCATTGGACTTGGGACTCATATTTTACGTAGAAGACAACAAGAGGACTTGAGATATTTTTGGGCATTGAAATAAAACGCAAGAGGGAAGGACAGAAGAGGACAGAGGGGACGGACAGACAAAAAAAGTCCCAAAAAACGAAAAACAGTAGGAGGAAGAGGAAGAAAGTAGGAGTAGTTTTCGGGTAGAATTTAGATATTGTTCTTCCAAAAACTCAAAAACTCATCTTTTCTTTTAATTTTTAGTTTAATTTAGTTAATCCTCTTAAGTTGAATTTCTCATTTCTATCCTTCCTTCAAGTTGGGTATAATTTTCTTTCCCTTTTCATTTTATTATTGTTAATCTCATGTCTTTGTTTAAGTTTATTTTAGTTGTTAATTTCATTAAAGTTTGTTACTTTGTTATTTAAATAATGTTTATGTTCTTTTTATTGTTAGTGGGTGGTTTAATTACTTTAGTTTTCACCATGTTAGAGTAGATTATTGCTAGGGTTAAAGGGGATCTTAAGTGGGATTAAATGGGTTTAATTATTGTGTTTTGTTAAGAGTAATTTTGTGGGTTACTTGTCTTTAATCTTATGCACACTCCATGTTCGATGAAATGCTTGAAGTGAAAACTTGAGTCTTTCTCTATTTTTAGTCACTACTCTTTAAAGCGAAAGCTTAGACTAGTAGTAATTAGACGACATGATTTTGATAGAAATGCTTAGGCCCGACCTAAGGGACCTCTTAGACCGAAAGGTTGAGACTTTACCTAGACTTGTACCCATCTTAATTACCTTATTTTGTATATGTTGAGCGTTGGATGTTTTTCTCTTGTCTTGTGCATTTAATATGTTTGTTGAATTGCTTAAATGAAAGTTTGGCATTTCTTATCGTGTAGACTCGTCTTGGGCGAAAGCCCTTGACTTGTTTGTTGACCGCACTTGACAAGTGGGTTGAGAATGGCTAAGGCGAAAGCTTGGCTAGACTCGACTCAAGGACCTTCTCTCATTGAAAGATGGAGACACACCTAGACCTCATCCTTCGTTTCACCTCTCATTTTGTCTTAGACTTGACCCCACCTACTTAAGTGAACCCGAGACCCTAGCCGCCTCTCCTCATTTGTGTTCTTTGTTTAGTTTATGTTTACTAGTATTTTAATTCATTAGCTTATTATTATCACTCGCATTGTTTGTTTGACTAAACTAGAATAAAACCGAGACTTATAGCCTAAACCCCACCGTCCTTTGTGGTTCGACCCCGACTTCCGCTATCACATTAGTTGGGTTTTACAATTTTGCTTGGGCGGTACGCGACAAAAGCCTCTCATCAGGAACCACCTTACTTCTCAACTTCTTATCCTTACGATCTAGGATACGAATCGGCTTCTCTTCAAAGGATAGATTCGGTTCAAGCTCGGGCATTTCAACTTGAAAGACATGGCTCGGATCACTAACATACTTTCTCAATTGAGAAACATGGAATACATCATGAACCTTAGCCAAATTCGGGGGCAAATCCAACTTGTAAGCAACGACACCAATCCTTTTCACAATATCAAAGGGTCCAATGTATTTCGGGCTCAATTTACCCTTAACACCAAACCGTTTAACACCCTTCATTGGAGATACTTTCAAGAATACTTTATCTCCAACTTCAAACTCTAACGGCCTTCTTCGGATATCGGCATAAGACTTTTGACGGTCTTGAGCGGCTTTCATTTTATCACGAATGACCTTCACATTATCAATGGTTTCAACAAGAACATCGGGGCCTAAATCACGATTGTCACTCAATTGATTCCAACACTATAGGACTCCGAATGTCCTTCCCATACAGGAGTGCCGTATTGGCCAGCCATCTTGATAGCTGCATGATAATGGTGTTGTTAAGAAAACTCCACAAACGGTAGGACTCTTTTCCCAACTAGACTGGAAGTCAAGAGCACAAGCACTAAGCAAGTCTTCTAAAGTCTGAATAGTCCTCTCAGTCTGACCATCCGTAGCGGCATGAAATGCAGTACTCATCAACAACTTACTACCCATGGCTTCTTGCAAAGCTTTCCAAAATCTGGAACAGAATCTCGGATCTCGCTCGGATATAATCTCCTTAGGAACGCCAAGATATCTAACAATTTCATCAACATAAGCTTTTCCTAAACGATCCAAACTCCAAGTTTCTTTGATCGGGATAAATCTAGCACACTTGGTCAAACGATCAACAACAATGTTGGACCAATTCATAGTTTTGATAATGACATGTGTTTATGTAATAATGTGTTTTACTCGATATATCATATGCGTGTAATTGTGTGCTTTAGTCTTATTATAGCTAGCAACAATTATGGGAAGAAAGATCAAAGTTAGGCATAACTTTGATAAAGTCTGTGAGACAAAGTTATAACAACTTCAGGAATAACTTTGGAAGTGAACATGGAAGTTATAGCTAACCAGGCATAACTTTAAGGAAAATCGCTTCAAACAAGATCTACATAAATCTACACAAGACTCGAGATGGAGGGTTTTTGTGATCAAGATGAAGAGATGATCCGTATACTGAAGATCTTTGTGAAGATTAGATAGTATAGGTCGTCATTCGGTAACTATTCCATTCGAGAGATTTTATGTTCAAAAGTTATAGCTTTAGCCTATGATTTTGAATGATAAAATATTGATGCATGATTTGGGAAATAAAATGTTTTGAAATGTTTTCAAGGTGAAAGAGTTATT